>MUZK01003814.1:0-16902 GCA_003013055.1 Juglanconis sp. DMW523 | reverse complement strand
CCACAAGTACTTTTCTAGCAATTTCTATAGAATAGGTACCTCGCTTACAAATTTTTCATATAATACGTCATTTTCGACTTAACCTGCCTGCCCCAGCCCATCATGGATAGAGGAACAGTACGATATTCAGTCTTTATCACCAAAGGAGCTTCGTCAAGCAATAGAGAGTGCGTGGGAGGCTGTGCCGGAAGAGTGGCTGCGAGAGTTAGCCCGAGGAATGCCATAAAGGCTACGGAAATGTATTGAACGGGATGGAAAATCGATTGATTATTAATCATGTCAAAGGTACTTTAACTTATATGGGTGTTACGGCCAAGATAGATGTACCTGATACTAAATAGGGACTACCCCTGTGCATTTGTGGGGCTTGTACAGAATTAACATTTGAAACCCCGGGAGAGGTGTACACTACACACGATCTTTGATAGAGATGGCCTCTCTCCGTCTCTCTCTCGGAGCTGGACCCGAGTGGACCGACCACGTGCGACGGGTCCGCTTTGGCCTTTGCAATTTGATTACCTATTCACCATCAATATCATTTGCTGCCGTCAGCAGCATAAGCTCGTGAGGCCTCCACGATCACAGCATATTCGACCAAGTATAACACATTTTACTTTCAAAAGGGCATCTCTGTGATCGATCTCTCTCTAGATCATCTGGTCGACGATCCATGCCCGGCACGACCGAGTGGCACCGACCAAGCGTCTGAGTCCTAATCACGATGCTTGAGGGGTGGGTGGGAAAAAAACAATTTGATTCAAGTCTGGTCAGCTCATAATTCCCTTCCCTATCCAGCCGTCGTCGGCAGAGCGAAGGTTCAATTCACACTCGGCAGCCCCCATGATTGTTGTTAAGGGGTACATTCCCTGATGCGCTCCCGAGCCACTCGCGCCTAGAGACGCATCGTAGCCAAACCCATATCCCTTGATAGGCAGGTATCGACCATTTTTCTCTTTGAACGCCAGTCAATACAGAAAGCCATCCTCGCAAGCGGCACTATCAAACCGAATGGCCATCAATTCTATCGTCGTCGTCATGGCATGTAGAGAAATCTATCTATGCGAGGTAGGCGCCTCCATCGGTAGTGACTTCCTGGTCTTCCTCGACGGTGGCGCCGTTGCTTTCAGCAAAGACTTGCATGCTCTCGAAGACTTTCTCTCCGGCGGTCGCGGCGAAACCCCTGGAAAAAAGCGGAGGGCTGTCAGCGGTGATGCTCCTACATGGTAGACCAGAATTGTCGATAGTGAAAGGGGGATGGAGGTTCTTACTTGAGAAGCGAGTACTGGTGGGTAATAACGCCCTTGGCATCGATAATCTTCTGCTCTATTATCCGTCGTCAGCACCATAGTCACACTATGCCTTCACGAGCCAAAAGAAATCGTCTTGTAGAACAGGTTGTCGATGACCCAAGACTTCTTCAACCCCGTCTCTCCCTTGGTAGACAGGCGCAAGCGAAGTTCAGGTTCCTTGGAATGGAGAGCACGTACTGGCTTCGTCTACCACGCTATCCGGCGTGTTGTTGTCCTGGAAATACACGAGGAAGCTCTTCTGCACGTCGACGGCGGCAACAGCCATGACGGCGGAGAGGAAAAGCAGCAGGTAGGCGATCAGCTTCATGGTCGCGGTGTTGTGACTGTGGCGGTCTCGGTAACGAACGGCTGTGTCTTGCAGGCACGTCGCGAGAGATGGCGGGTACGGTGGAGACGGGAAGTGCTCGTGTAGAGGGACTCGAGGAGATGCTGTTTTTGATTATCGCGCAGTTGCTGAGGTGAGAAATGCTATGTTGTTGATTGATGATGGTGGCCCTAGGAATATGGTCTGTCAAGGAAGCAAGGGAGCAGGTGAGATTGACCGACTGACGTTGACGTCCGTGCTTGTCAGATGGCGACTTAACCCTGCCTTGGCGCTGAGGCCTGAATGCGTTGTGACTGCCCAGGGCGGGTTTGTGACGGTGACAAAGCCGATCCCCTCACCTTGCTGTCGTATTGTCACACCATGCATCCGCTCGGGTCCTCCAGTCGTGTCCATATTGGCCAGTAGAATTTCGCCTTAATCGAGGACTAGTTTCTTGTCTTGTTCCCCCGATCTGGAATCACGGTTGTTATATTACATGGATATTTGATGCATGACAGGTCTTCACGTCGGTGACCTGGATAAGATGACCGGAGTTACACATGGAACAAGCTTGAATTTTGCACGTTGCTGATTTATTCCTGGGGAAGGCGATAGGCTGATTGGCTGACTACGGCGCCAAACTTTGAATCCTGTCTCCTGATGTATGCTCGCAGTGAATACTAGGTATGGACCGTGGTATGTTCAGCTGCAGACTGGAATTTTTTTTTTTTTGGGGGGGGGGGTGGTGCGCATGAGATCATGATCCCTTCTTGCATGTTCCGACAGACATCCTTGATTCTGTCGATCATATATCCTTTTCCCAGCTTGCCAGCCAGTGTTGTTGGGTCAGCCAAACTGTGATAAATTGATGATGAGGGGAAAACCTAAGTCTCTGTCCCGGATGACGAGAAAGGAGCGGTCGCTCCTGCCACTACTACACCGGCCAGCTTGACTACGACGTTCCCTTCGTGGGCCACCACTTATGTATGTACCTAATGTATCAGGACTCGACCATGCCCATGCACCACAGTAGGTAGGTAGCCAGTGGGAATCGACGAACACGGCGTTCACATGATGCATCCGCTCTCCTCCGACTCAGTCAATTGGCACCGCTCACGATGCCTCAACGCCACTCCCCCTCTCCACGCACAAACTTTACACGCCACTCCCCAACCACAGCCGGCGTGGTCCCACGAACCTCAACCTGCGAGAACTCCTCCTGCCCGCCAGGGACAGCCTCACTGCGACGTGATCATCATCTCCTCGCCAGAATTGAGTACGCTATTTCAATGCACCTCCTTGGCTGTCGGTCGAGTGACTCACTATCCCAGTACCGCGGGTCCGTGTGCACCAAGGCGTGCAGCCAAGCCGGGCATATGTTCTTGGGAGGAGCTGGTATCGAGCAATGCACCGTTCACCTCACGAGGCCGTTCACCTTGGGACAATTCCCCAGTCGCTGAAGACCTTTTATCCAAAAAAGGACCTGCCATCTCGATGTCGAGTGGCGGGCCACAGCCATGATGCCACCCTGCAGCTGGGACGGAGTAGTCAGATCCTGAGACTCGGAAAAAGCTGTATGCCAGCAACGCAAGCGCTTGCAGGTCAGTGTTCGATGTTTGATAATTAACAAGCTCCCAATCGCGTGCGAGGATAGAGGGTTTCCGTTTGGAATCCTTGGTCCTTCGGCAAGCCGACCAGCCTCCCCCGTCCGGGCCGCAACATACCAATCATCCCGTCCGTCTCGGCGTCTCAACCGTACCAGAATATTGCCTGCCACACGCGATGATGTAGGCCAAGAAATGTTCAAGGCCTCAGCAATCGAACAGTGTCGCGAATCATCAGCTCCAGGTGTTTTAATTACTTCATACCTACTTGGGGACAGATGCTCTCGGGAAGGAAAGATTGGGATATTGGACGTAGACATGATGGCCAGCAGCCCGAGGACTAGTCCACCACATTGGCCTGTGTCATATAGCTCACCTACCTACTGAAACTTGACCTCGAAATGATTTGGACAGCCGCAGGTACAGCATGCTGATTGCTGAAGGTGCGGGCGGACGAGGCCGTTGCTCTGTGTTGTGTTTTGTTGTGTCATGTCTTCTGCCGTGTCTCGGCTCCTTTGCTGATGGCTTCGCCCTGGGGTGATGTGCCCAGGCTGAATCTTGAATCTACTTTGCCTTCTGTTATTTGCGGTTGGATTTATCAGGACATAGTCCGCTTCCGGCTGCTGTGTTGGGCGAGCGGGACCTCCGTCTGGAGCGATTCTCAGTTCGGCTGGGGTCAGGCAGGTGGGTACATTATGTTGCCCTTTTGGCATCTCAGGAGCGCCTCAACTTGCTTTCTGTCGCCTTCGGTACCAGTCACCGTCCAAGTCGAACGATGGCTGCAGGTGGAGACGGTGCCTGGGGCATAGCCGTTGTATGGGCATTGACAGCCCTAGCAGGCTCCGTGAGTTGGCCTTCCTTGACTTTGGGGTCGAGAGTCCGGACTAATACCGCCGACATCACAGGTATTGTTTGCCATCGGAGACGGCTTCTTCCAGGTTAGTGGTTGTGGTTGTTGTTTCTAAGCTGCCAATATAGCTATAAAAGCTGTACCGGTTTCCTTCACACATACAATAGAGGATGCTTGAAAGCCTAGCACCCAAGATTACACAGTACCGTTAACAGTAAGAGAGCAAAACAATAATGGATATGTAAATGACAATGTACTTATCACATCCGAAGAGAAAGTACGGCAGGCTCTCTGCAAAGCTCCATGGGACAACTTGTGGAGGCATCGCCATGGTACTCGCCAAATCGTCTGTCGATTCATTGTTGCTTCGTCTAGTAGGTATTCCAACGGACGCTGGCAAAAGAAATGCATCTGGACCTCCATTAGCACGGTAGGCCTCGTTTCCATTTTTGAGCCAGAAAGCGATCCTATGTCTTTCCACCTAGCCAACGAAGAGCTCACAGTATTTGACAGGCGGGGTAGTTGTTGTTTGGGTTGCGTGTAGTTCTCTTGCCTCAGCTTGGGCCAAACGTATTCATCGCACTTGTATAAACACACTGCCAGTTCAAGGAGTTTGGGGCTTGAACCATGAAGTATCACGAGCCTCATCAGCTAGTTCTACATGTGTGATGCTAGCATCGGCAGCCGGCTAATGGATCTCGCCTGAGCCATGCTTCCTTGAATACTAGTGTGGAATTTATCCAACCCGAGGCGAGAGGAGGAGTTTAGGTCTGGGGTGAAGTATTCTGGACGGCGGGGCTTTTTATCCTCCAAAGAATAATCATGTATGTCTGAGACAACCGCTACGCTACCTCCCTACCTGGTAGCCATCAGCATTGATCTGATGCGGTAGTACCGACAGGCGGTAAAGTAGGAACCTAAGTTTACCTAAGGTACCTAGGTACCTAAGACTCGCAGGCCTCGCCGCTATCACCGCAACCACCCGGGTGCGGAATACACTGCGCTTCTCCCCATACTTTCCCGGGTTTCTTTCATGTTAACACGGAAGAGGTTAGACGCACATTGTAGTCACAGCTTATATACCTACCTAGGTACACACTCCCTGCCAGTCATCACACAGGCCCTCTAGTTGTAGTATGTGTGTTCTCTCAATGTGGACTATATGCAATTGGCAAGTGACGCCGGAGCCTTTGGTTTGAGTCCACCTGGGCAGGTAAAGTGTCGAGCGAACAGTCGGTAGACACTGCCTATTCCCGAGGTCCGTTAGGTACCAAAACTCTACCGGATCACTCTGCCATTTTACTAGGCTTATATACTAGATAAATCTGAAAAAAATAACTCGTGTAGCTACTTATAATCTGTGAAGATCTGCTGGCTCAGACTTCTTTAACATAAGTAGGTAGTTGATGTTTTTTAAGTTGTCAACATAGCTATAAAAGCTGTAACAGTTTCCTTTATATAATGGAGAATGCTCGAAAGACTAGCACCAAACATCATACAGTGCTGTTAACAGTAAGAGAGCAAAACAATAGCCAAACCTTAGACTAGGTAGAGTAGATGGATGACGTTGAGATTATGAGAGCTTCACAAGCTAGTCAACGCTAGCTTATAATGCTATTAGTCCAGACATCATCGATACAGCTAGTCCAAGACTAGCGTCTTTAAAATGAATTCTGTTCAAATTAGTAATATTGCCAAGTATGAGGGACTTTGGTTCCTATGTAAGTTCGACAAATATATATGGAGACCGAATGAGGTCGAACTTCTCGTACAGGCCTAATACGAGAACGACATAAATAAAATGTAGATAACAAAGAATCTGAGAAATGTTGTTTATTTGCAACATTCTCCTACTAGTTTGTTTTTCTGAAGCAGCTCTGCAGGCATTGCAGTAGGGGCGAGTTTGAGTGGGCAATGGCCAGTGTACCTAACACAGCCTTTTGACCCAGCAATTTATAAGAAATTGTTCTGGGACTCCTCATCGGTTTTGTCCTTTCTCTTTTTACAATGTTATTTACTCGTACTTAGATCCCGGGTACATTAGAGGTAGTCCTTGGTGACAGTAGACCGAGAGACAAGATCAATTACCATGATGCCTCTGAGATCATTATCCTGATTCCCTCTCCCCTAACTTGACAATCTCAGCCGCCACCGCCTCCTTCCCACTGAGATTTAGGCAATGCCCCACGCCCTCGACATAGACCTTCTCAATCTTCCCACCAGAGGCGACCGCATCCGCATACATCTTCTCCTGCAGGGCCGTAGGGATAATCAGATCCTTCTCCGGGATCAGCGACACGCTCGAGATGTCCTTCCACGCCTCATACGCCACAGCGCCGTCAAAGCTGGCCGAGCTGTGCCTGGTCATGGTGCCGAGCCACCTGGCACGCTCCTCGTCCGAGTCGACATCGTTAAAGATGTACGCCGCCATGGCAGGATCGATGGCGGGCATGTATCCATCGTCTGGCGGCAGGTCGCCAGATTCGGACGACGCGGGCGTCGACGCGGGGGAGACGACGTCCTCGTCCTCGTCCTCGTCCTCGTCTCTGCTCATCTTTCCGTTCGCGCTCGCCTTCATGAAAGCGCGGTTGCCCACGCCCAGGGGCAGCACGAAGGCGGCCATGTAGACGACGCCGACCACGGCGGTGCGTCTGCCCTGCGCGGCGCGGTCGGCGCGGCCCAGGCCGCTGAGCGCCGAGGACCCGGGCACGCCGGCGTACGAGTGCAGCGCCAGGACGACGTTCCGGGGACGGGTGGCGTGGTCCAGGAGGGAGGTCACGGCCTGCCGGATGTGTGCGGCGTCGTCGTCGGTGGTGGGTGGCGGGAAGACGCTGGCGTCGTTGGCGGAGGGGAGTGCGATGGCTTGTGCATCGTGGCCTTGGGAGCGGAGGAGGTGGACGAGGGGCTCGTAGAGGATTGGCGGCGAGAAGGATCCCGGCACGATGATGATGGAGAAGTTTGGTTCTGCTTGGGTTGTCGCCATGTTGGTTGTTGTGGGGTGGTGATCTTGGAAATTGGGAATCGGATGGACAATGGGGATTAAATAAGTCACGGACAAAAAGAATGAGTTCTGGACTTCCAGAGACAAGGCCGGCTGGCTTTCATGTCTGTCAGGCTTTCAATAGATGCAAATGTGTCGGCGTTGGCCAACTATTTAAATATAATCCCAATTGGCGAGGCTGGACATTCCCGCGAAGATGCTAGTTATGTGTCGAGTGAATATTTGTCAGCCCGCACGCAAGCGACCGCAAGCACCCGCAGATAACCAAGCACCGTTGGTTAGGTCCGCCAGAAGGTTGGGGGGGGGGGGGGTTGCTGGTCGGTGTCGTACTCGTGCGGCATGTCAAGCGGCAGAAGGCCCGACAAGGTCATGTATGGTAGGGGGTGGAGCCTTTCGAGGGAATGGATGAAGACGGTCGGAATCAGTCGGACGTATCAGCCACGATCTTCATTGGGTGATTTATCGTCTTTGGGACCTCGACACCTCCTGGGCGCAAGTTGGACGTGACATGCAGCAAAGGAGGCGGGCCAAAATTAGAATGTTGCTTAGGGGATTGGCTTTAGGAAGGCAAAGGAATAGTCAGTCTCTTTGGGAACCCACAGCAGTGGGTTCACAACATGATGCTCTGATAGCGTACCTCCATCAATTCGGTACCTGGGCCTCAACGCTCAGATAGCCCCTGACACCCGATCAAGAACGGTACCCAGCGTTCTTCTGCGTCCAGCATCACCCTCAACTTGGCCCTGGACACCCGTTGCCGAAGCCGAAGGGGCATTCTCCCCCTCTAAACGTCTGCGCAAACCCTCAAACTCCTGGCTCCGCTTGACAGTCCTCATACCCACCATCCAACCCGGCAGCCTCCATCTCGTCAGCGCCCCTGGCAGCAGATCATTCCTCCAAGCATACCCAACGACCCAGCCCACCACTGCACCTAGAAGAGATCCTGGCCACTGGAAGAAAGCGAGCTGCAACGCAAGACCGTAGCGTAGCGATTTGTCCGAGAAAGTCAGCCCCTGGGCGTCTTCGCTAGTGGAAGGCGATTGTGTGGTCAGGGCCATGCGGAGCTTATAGATGTGCGGGATGATGGCGTGGTATTGTGCGAGAACGGCGAAGATGATGGGCGTGGGGCCCGCGGGGAGGTAGTTGAAGAGGCCGGCTGTGAAGGGTCGGAGAAGGAAGGTTAGGATGGCGGGCGTGAGGATGCTTGTTAGGAGGTGTGAGATGATGAGGAAGGACTGGACTGCTGTTAGTATACGGGCCGAGTAAGGTCGTAAGTGTAAGACGACTGAGACGTACGGCATATTTCCTCGAGCCCCATAGACGCTCCACCACGCGCATGTTGTAGAGTGTGATGACGGCGGAAAGCACCTCAGCCGAGTTGGTGTAGCAGAGCTGGAATATGAGGGCACGCCATGGCTGGTGGTAGGACCAGATGTGTGTGCCGACGTCTATGTAGAAATAGTGTTTGACGTCGAAGAGGCTCGCTGCCACGGACGAGGAGACGAGGCCGACGACGAGCGTTCTCGTCACCGGCGCATTGGTAAAGGACATGTTGCGGATTCGGCCTCTTTGTGCTACCGAGACATAACGGCGAAACGGTGGTCTGAGCTGAGATGGTTCGAATCTGCCGTTCAACTAATCCATATGTTGCCTCTTTGTATTCAATGCCGCCCTGGTAGTGAGCAGTCCTCAAGCAACAAGGATTTCGGAAAGTTGTTGTTGTTGTGTATGAAAGTGGTGGAAGGTGAGGCTGATGTTTCAATTGGGAATGCAAGCTGAAGTGTCCCAAAGTCTAGCTTGGGGGAAGGTGGGGGGGGGGGATGTACAGCTTCAATATCCCTGTGACCTGCAAGTCCGAGGCAGGGATATGGCAGCAGCCAGGCAGCCCGACCCTGCAGGCACAAGTGGCTGAGAACACTGGGCGTCCCTAGACTGGTTTCCCATCTCAACAGTGACCAAACTGGTTTCTTGATATCCTTCCCATCCCTTCTCTCCAACCTCAACCTCACGACGCATGTTTCCCTTGGCGTAGACGGCAAGTTTCATTCATATACACGGCACATGTAGTAGTCTCCTGCGGTTGTCTTCTTTTTATCTCATTTGATTTCCTCGCCCCCTGCCACGACAACGACAACGACCACACACTTCGCCTCCCACATCTGGCCTCTCATAATGTCTGACCTGTATTTGTCACACATATGGAACTGGCTGCTCAGCTCTCCTCCAGCAGAATGGGCCCTCAGGCAGATTCATGAGCTCCTCATAGGGGCTCTCAAGCAAGGACCCATCCCTCAGCATATCGCATTTGTCATGGATGGGAACCGACGCTACGCGAAGGACCACAAGATTGAAACGATACATGGGCACCACCTTGGGTTTGAGGCCATGGCTAGAGTCAGTTCTGCTGTGAAATTCCCACATGGAGCTCTGTACTGATCTGCATACAGATCCTGGAAGTCTGCTACAAGTGCGGTGTGAAGGTCGTCACAGTCTATGCCTTCAGTCTGGAGAACTTCAATAGGCCTGAGGCCGAGGTCAAGGGTCTGATGGCCCTGGCCAAGACCAAGTTAACACAGCTTGTGGACCATGGGGAGCTTCTGGAGAGATACGATGCCAGAATCAGGATTTGCGGAAAGCAAGAAATGGTCCCCGAGGATGTCTTGGAGATCATGAACCAGGCTGTGGAGGCCACCAGCAAGAATAACGGGTACGTTCCCCAGAAGCATGCTCCCTCTCATCTTCAACCCCGCTTATACCAGCCCTTTTGGCTTACATTGTCCTTCAGTCCTGTCTTGAATCTCTGCTTTCCTTATGGGTCCAGAGAAGAGATTACACAGGCAGTCCGAGCAACAGTCAATGAGTACCTGGGGCCACCTCCACCAACGAGCTCTCACTTCTCCCAAACTCGCATCTCCCAGAACATTAGGGTCAGGAATATGGCCAGACCGGACCTACCGTCCATCGACGAGGCAACGTCAACGCCTCCGTCTCCCGCTCTCGATGGAGTCGATGATTCTGTGTCATCCTCGGCAACACTGCACCAATCCGAGTCTCCGTCAATGCGCAACTTGTCGAGCATGGCAGGATTACCAGATCCCGAGACCATCACCGCCGAGGTGCTGACAAACCACATGTATACGGCTGGAGACCCGCCCCTGGACTTGTTCGTTCGGACGAGCGGCGTGGAGAGACTCAGCAATTTCATGATGTGGCAGTGTCACCAGGACACGCAGCACTTCTTCCTGAAGTGCTTATGGCCCGAGTTCGATCTGTGGCGGTTCCTACCAGTCCTGATCGAGTGGCAGTGGAGACAGAGGCAGAAGGACATGGAAGAGAAGCCTCGGAAAGGCATCAAGCAGACCTGAACGGTCTCTCGCGGAAGCCGTCGCGGAAGCCGACGCGGAAAGCCGACGCGGCGGTGATCAAGAGAAGAAGAGGAGATCAGGAGGGTCTCCATGACCAAGGTTTTGGCCTC
Source organism: Juglanconis sp. DMW523 (assembly GCA_003013055.1). NCBI lineage: Eukaryota > Fungi > Ascomycota > Sordariomycetes > Diaporthales > Juglanconidaceae > Juglanconis > Juglanconis sp. DMW523. Next base: position 6,358 of record MUZK01003814.1, on the reverse strand, counting down.
GGCCAGTCGGCGTTTTTGAGTATTCTTGTCAGTGCGTTTTCTTGCTGACCGTTTTAGAGATGATATCCAAGAAGAAGGAAAGGGGATGGGTCAAGGACATGGCGCGGGTCAACGATCGCCAGCATCTGTCATGTACGCATAGAGACATAATGTATTGTTTTCGACGAGTCCTCATCTTCAACAGCCCTCCTGGACATGGCAGTAAGGTTTGGGCGTGTCTTGATGGACCGAGGCGGAAAAGGCTTATCTTATCGTGCCTTGACCCATGGCGTCACTCGTGCCCAGAGCACTTTGGCTCCTGTGCTTGCCGGCCGCGGTGGATGGTCGATCCTTGGGGGGCAGGACAGGCGCTAGAGCTCCAATTGTCAAGCAGCAGCCCACTGGGCTGCCACACGAAATCCGCATCGGGGGACCCCTTGGCCGACACGCTCCCAGTCATGTTCTCGCCTTTCGATTTTCCATCCCCCCCCTCGATCTTCCGGTGACCACAGCTCTCCTCCCCAGGACCACTCCAGCTATCGCATGGTGTCAACAACGAGGAGAAATGGCCACTCGTTACATTGACTAATCGTCTTTCTTTCTTCACTCTCATCGGTCTCAGTATTCACTCCACGAAGCAACGCCCATCGCCCACCGCCCACCGCCCACCGTCCACCCTTCGCAAGTTGTGCTGCCGATTCGAAATTCCTCTTCCTCCTCACTCGACTGCGACCTCCTCTTTCTCTCGTTCCCCGACCCTCTCCTCTCCCACACAAGACCAAGATGAAAACTGCGAAAGTGCCTCCGGCTGAGGCATCGTCCTCCACTCGAAGATCTCAGCCTCTCCGACAGACTCGAATCAATCCTCCCAGAGCGAATTCGGGGCTCAACCGCCTCGCCGGTCGAAACTCTGTCTCTGGCGCGAACCCTGCTGAACAGCCCATAGACATCTTCCCGGGCATCACACACTTCGCCGATGCTATAACAGCTCTTCCGAAAGAGCTCGTCCGCCACTTTACACTGCTGAAGGAGGTTGACGCCAAGATTTTTGCCCCAGAAGAAGCCCTCTTCCAGCTGGTCGACGCCGCCCTCGAGACTCCACCACCACCGCGCGACACCACACAGTCGCTGAATAACGATGCCTCAAGCAATCCTGCCACGGCTTCTGCCTCCAGGAACATACAGAATAGCTCGAATGGCATAGCGCTCCACGGTCAAGCTCCCCAACAACCCTCCGCCGCTGGCCCTAGCGTCTTCGATCCGAGCAACCTACCACGTCGACAGCTCTTCCGACAGACCGCGTTCAAGATACAAGAGATGCTCGTGTCGCTCGAAGAGAAAAATCACGTCATATCCACCGCGAACGATGCGCTGCAGAAACAGCTGGCCCGCATCGACGACGTCTGGCCTCACCTCGAGCGCGAGTTTAGCGAGGAGGCCAAGTGGGGAAGCGACTCACACTGGGCATACCCCGAGAACAGAGCTGCGCGTGCACTCAACAGCGTGGCCGAGCGCACTCGTCGAGAGGGTGCTGCTAATCTGTCCGCGGCGGCCCAGGTCATTGCCGAGGAGGCTGCTGCGCGCAGCGACGCGCGCAAACAAGCTATCGCTGCCAAGAAGAGCCAAAAGACCCAGCACCATGACTCTGATCGTGACGATCACGAGGGCAAGGGCAAGGAAGGAACCGGCAAGAAACAAACCACCAAACGGAAGACTGCTGCGGCGAATGCTGCCAACGACTCGCCAGCAAGTGTTGGCCTGGGAATCTCTGGCCAGGCGGGGACCACCAGCAGCACACCAGCTCCGAAGAGACGGAAGGTCGAGAAACAGCCAGCCAACGGCGGGACTTCTACCACGGCGATGAACACAGTGTTCTCGAGCACCAAAGAAACCAAGGGGAAGAAGGCATCTGCGAGTCCTCGAGCCACTCCAAATCCTGAACAGCCAGCACCGAAGAAGCGAAAGGCATTGCCGAACTCCAACGGCCAAGTAAAGAAAAGGTGCGTCATGGTCTGAGCTTTTCTCATATTCAAGCGAGCTTTGCGAGCTAACTCAACTTTCTTCTTACAGAGCTGGTCCTGGTGCCTCACCCTCCGTCACCTCGTCCCCCGTCATTAGCACCTTTCCCGACAACGCCAAACCTCCCCGAGCGTCTCCTGCCCCCTCTGTCTCTGGTCGTCCAGCTTCTGCAAGAGCTCGCCAAAGCTCAATTGCCTCGAACGTGGACAAGCAGCGGCCACCTTCTGCACCTGCAAACAAGCCAAACGGCAATGTGCCCGCCCCACTCGAAATACCACAAAACAACGGCGCTCGTGGGCCCAGCGAAACGCCAAAAACCACACAAATGGAGCCTCCAAGCGCTACTGCGAAGGCCGACCCTGCAAAGCAGCAGAACGAACGTGCCCCGACACCATCCTCTGCGACCGCAGCTGGTCAAAAGACAGAGGGCCCTGCCAAGCCTGTCGAAGAGGAGGCGCGAAAAGATGGCACACCATCAGCGACCCCCGCCGTGACACCACAAGTGACAACCACCAAGAGCGGCCGCGCAAGCAAGCCCTCCACCCCCGCCATCGGCAGCTTCCCAGACGGTCCCCCAAACAATAACGGTCGGGCCCGCCCAGCGCGAAACTCAGAAGCTCCCACTGTGCCCAAGAGAAGCCATAAGAAGGGTGCCTCGCAAGCACATGCGGTAGCTATCCAGAAAGCGCTCCAGCAGCAGAAAGCCGACGAGGACACGGGCAGTATGCAGGAGGACGACATGGACGTGGACGACCCCAACGAGCCGCGATACTGTTATTGCAACCGGGTGTCCTTTGGTGAGATGGTGGGGTGTGACGGGGATAATTGCAAGAGGGAGTGGTTCCATCTTGAGTGTGTCGGTCTCCGAAACGCGCCGCCCAAGAATAGTGAGTTGCCTTCGCCTTTGTTCGTTTGGTTTATTCCCCCGACCCTAGTCGTTTCTGTGCGCATGAATTGGCGGTGGTTACAGATGCTGATTTTTTGATTTTTTTTTGTGGCTGTAGTGAAATGGTTTTGCGAGGACTGCAAGAAGATGCTGAACAACAACGGGAAAAAGGTCAATGGACGATAATGGTCTCTACTACTACGCCATGCCCACCGGGCGAGGCTGATTGATGCGGGGATGAATGAATGGCACACGGATTGCGGTCGCTATGGACAGTGAATTGCTACGTCCGGATGACGGTTCGCGCGGCGAGATAGATACCCGTGGGAATCAATGAAAGGCGCTGTTTAATATATTTTTTTCTCTCCCCCTTCTTGTTTATTTCTTCTTATTAGTTAGAGAGATTCGTACGGCATGGGGCGTTACAAGCGAGACAATGAAGGAATGGCTTCTGGCGAGAGATGGAACCGCAGCAGCAGCAGCAGCAGCAGCCGCCGCCTTGTCTGGATGGATGGATGGATGGATGGATAGGAAAGCATGATGGATTACCTCAATAGCCTCTACACACATACAATCAAACAACGAACCAACCCAACCAGGCCAACCAGCCAGGCAGGCAGGCAGGCAAAGCTCCGTGGCCTGATGATGAATGAGAGGTTCCGCTTCTCACGGAGGAGCACGAGCAACCCTTGGCTGACTGACTTGGCTGACTGACCAAGAAGCTAAGTCAGTGACCGGCGAGTTTCCACCACAGAGGCCCCGACCGAAATCAAGAACGGCAACTTATTCACTTGTTGATATCATGGACCCTATGACAACCATCCGCTTCGTTCCTGCACGACCTATAAAATGCTCAGACAATATGAACAGTGTGAATGCTAATGGTATCAAGGAACCCCACCCCCTCCCACAAGTGAAAAGCAGCAAAATCCGAAAGGCTCGCTGAACGATGCGTTTCCGTGGTCTTCGATACCAGCTCCATGCCATGCACTTCCAGAGTCTGGCGCCAGACCTGTGGTATCCATCCACCCGTCGTCCGTCCGTTCACCCGTCCATTGAACGCCAATGCCATGAAGGAATGCTCGCTAGAGAGAAGGGAGAGAAAGAAGGAGAAGAAGAAGAAAAAAAAGGGAGAAAATGCACTTCGTGATCATGGTCCGGCTCCGGCTCCGGTTGCCTCGCTTTGCCTCCGCCGCGATGCTGTGCTGTCCTTTCTGCTCGTGCTCGGGGTATCCTCACCATCACAACCGCCGCGCAAACATGTAACTCCCATACATCCCGCCCACGTCGGCCCTCGCCACAGGCACCTTCCGCATCCCCCAGCTCTCGGCGCCCATCTTCCACCCCCTAGGCTCGCCCGCCGCGGCGCTATCCCTCACGATCCACGTCCGCGACCCGGCCTCGCTGCTGTGCCAACCGAGCCGCTTGAGCGGGGCCTGCCGCACGCGTTTGCCGACGTCCGCGTGCACTTCTACCACCTCCAGCGGCTCCGTGTACTGCGTGAGCAGGGCGCACTGGGCCGTGTCGTAGAGGGTGGGCAGGTCGAGCTCGGTGGACCAGAGGTCGGAGAGGTCCAGGTAGCGGAGCGTATGAGGCTGCCATTCCTCGGCGGGGTCGACGTCCATAGCGTCTGGGTCGTTGGAGTTGGACTTGCTTGCAGTATCTGGGATGAACAGGGCGTTGGTGTCGGTTATGCCGAGCCCGCGGCCCAGGGCGAGTTCCTCGAGGTGCTTTGTGAGAGGCCGCAACAAGGGAAGGTGGGTGGTGTTCATCTTGCTGCCCTTGAGGGACAGAGACTTCAGACTCTGCGGAAGCACGGGCAAAAGCCGCGTGACGGCCTCCTCGTCGAAAGTCTCGTGGGTGCTGGCGTCAGCGGAGAGGGACAGCCAAACGAGGGTGCTTGAGACAGAGTCTTGCGGGCTCGCCACCGCGGGATGGGTCGAGAGGAAGTGGATGATGGCGTCGGCGGAGAGGCTGTTACACTTCGCCAGGTTCAGGTGGGTAATCCGGGCCGTGTGCGGGATGGACGCCAGCGCCGCGTCTGTTATGCGCGTGCCTGCCACGTCCAGGTGGGTGAGGCGCGCAAGATACGGGAGCAGGTTCTCGAAGACAGTGCTGGGCAGTGTGGTACACTTGTGCAGCGACAGGCGCTTCAAGACCAGGTCTCTTCCCGCCCACTCACCCGAGGGCATGGCGTTGATGAAGGCCGTCCGAAAGGCGGTAGAGGAGCAGCCGCAGAAATCCAGAGCGGCGACTCTATCCAGGCCAAAGAAGAGTTTCCGTAGCACCCGGTCATCCAGGTCGCCATCGATGTGCTCCTGGGCCAGAAACTCCTGCAGGTGAGGAGTGAGCTCTAGTGCCTGCAGCAGCGTGGTGGCCGTCAGGTTTTGAGCGAGCGAGCGCTCGCTGGCGGTATCGAACATCATGCCCGGGTTGAAATGGCAGAAGTCGAACCTCCGGACCAGAGTGCCAAGCGCAGGGTGAGAGGCGATGTGAGTGAGGAACTTCTTGAAGATGACAGAGTGCGGGATGGTGATCTGGCGGTAGAGAGTGACCAGAGTCGCCCCGTGCATCTTCTTGGAGGTCATCAGCAAGGACATCAAGTCAATGTTCCGCTTGGTCAGGCTGTTTGGTGGTATATCGATCACCAGGTGGCCAATGATGTGGCTCAGAAGCTCCAAGGGCAGCCTCTCAATGGGGGCATCCCCAGGAAGATAGCCCGAGGGTCGTCGCCTCTTCAGAGCGGAGGCCGAGTGAGCGGTCCAGGCCAGGCTCAGCGAGGAGAGGTCGCTGAAGCTCCTGCTCGCCAACCTCCCCTTGACATGGATCTGCTTCCATCCTTTGAAGTTCTCAGCGGGAAACCAGTTGCCATGCAGGCGACTATCAGGTCGAGTGACTGGGGGAAAGAAGTCGGCCTGCTGGATCATGGTACCCAGGGACAGGTGGTGCGAGTCGTCGACAGCTTCTTCCTGGTGGTGAGCGTAGGAGGAGACCTTGGAGGAGGTGAAGGCTTGGGCAAGGTCTTGATCGTCTTCCCTAATCGACGAAAAAGAGGAGCGGCCGTCTGCGTTCTTAGGAGGGTCGGAGACGGAGGAGGACTGGTCTGGGTCAGCAGCTACTTTGGTTTTGTAGCTGGCGGGTTGGTGGTTGATGTGGTGGGGAGAAGAAGCGCCTCCTGGGCCCGGAAGAGCCATGTTTGCCGGAGAGTGGGACTGTGCACGCAGACTTGGTTGAGAGAACGGAGGAATCCGGAAGAGGGAGGGGATGAGGGAGAGGATGAGGGTGAGGATGAGGGTCCTGGTCGACGGTCAGAGGTTTTCACGTGAGCACTGAGTGGTCGCGCGAAACTTCTTTTTATTAGTCACAACGAAGGGGATCTTAGGTAAATGCAATGGACTGGAGGCGTGATGGGTGATGGGATTTAATGGGTGATGCGGTCGAAGAATGATTTGTCGCTTGGGGGGTCTTGGGGGG
>MUZK01003813.1:0-16897 GCA_003013055.1 Juglanconis sp. DMW523 | reverse complement strand
CACCAACCGCAGCCATTTTCTCCCTTTCATTCGAATCGGCGCCCAGGAGTCGAAAATCATGTCTGATAAGACTGTTTTTTGAGGCTTACTTTCGTAAGAGAAAGTGAGAAAGGCTGCGGGGAGGGTGCCTAGACGGTCATTGGCCAGCAGACAGCTATCACTCGCTGGCTATCACTCGCTGGAGCATCTCCCATTTTCTTACGAAAATCTTGGCCTTTATGATGTGCTAACGAATTGCTTGGTCAGGTCGTCCCAAGTACCGTAGTCTCGAGCTACTGGACAACAACCACCGATACTGTCTATAGCGTGTCGATTTCGGTATGTTGTGGCTGACTTCTGCCATGTTTTGAGGTCTGCAATGTGTGTAGCGTGGGCTGACTATTGGGTGGCAACAGCTATCTACCATAGTCTCAGATCATTCTTATACAGTCACCAAGAGCATCCCATACGTATGTCCTTGCAACCCTTCACCTTCACCCTTTGCCCCTTTCCGCTGGCAAGTTCTGACTTGATCTGTAGACCATCACAGCCACCCAGACGAGTTCGTTTTTCGTAACCGTGACCAACAGCTATCCCGTCACTTCTGTAGGTCATCCAAAGTTCTTGATCCCTCCGCTTAGAATGCGTGCTAATCCCTCAGACCTACACATACGATACCACGGAGTACTTGACTTTGCCAGCTAGCAGCGTATACATCACAACTACCCTGCCCGCGTCAACCTCGACGGTACTCGACAGCTTTACACAGACATTGACACTATCAGGGAAACCCACCACCATTGTCCGAACATCAACTTTGGAATATACAGCTCCAGGGGCGACCAAAACACTCACTCTCCCAGCTTCGACAGTCACTCTGCCTGGGAAGACCGAAGTGGATACGGTGAGTCTTCAAAGCTCTTCCAAATGCCGAATAAGCAAGTTGGTATGGATGCTCATTGAGAATTCTAGGTCACTCAGCCAGGGACAACCATCACCTTTCCCGCAAAAACTGAAGTGAATACGGTAAGTCACCAATCACCATGCCTTATAAAGAGAACGAATATTCGGCATGGCGATTATACGATACACAATCATCCTGTGAGAACGTGGGCGGCTTACGTCGTTTTGAGGAATCCGCCTCTGCACATGTTCATTGTCTTCAAAACATCGAGCCTTGGCCTGGAATGGGCGTTAATCTTGCATTCTTCAGATCACTCAACCCGCTCAAACTATCACGCTACCAGGAGCGACATCAATCCAAGTTCAGACGACCACTCTACCTCCTATCACAACCACATATATCGAGCAAGGCAGCACGGTCACCTCCACTTTGCCAGGATCTAGCTTCACCGTGACACGTACTGTAAGTCGGAGTCTCGGAATCAGGTCTTGTTAACAAAATATTGGACCGCCTTGACCGCCCGTGCTAATTTCTCACCTTGATCTAGGTGACCTTAAATCCCGCCACGATAACAGAACCCGGAGATACTATAATCCTGACGTCCACCGTAATCGAGACCATAAAAACCTGTGCCGTTCCGACATCCAGCGCGGCTGCAGCTGCTGAAGCAACTGCCGTGTTGGATACGAGGTCTAGCCTGACTTGGGGCTGCTCTGTTGGCACAAACTGTAACCCGCCAAAGCCAGATGGCTGCGATGTCTACAGCAATCCACCCTCCGACGACTACTTTTGTGCGCCGGAATATTGCAAGCCTGTCACAGACTATTGGAACAACACCTGGGCAGCGAACAAAACGGGCTACTACCAGGTGACAGACGGCTACTTCAACCTGAATCCCAATGCCTTCGGTCTCAGCTTCGATATCTTCTCGGAAGAGGTTATCGTTGAAATCGCCCATGGCAAGACACAAACGATCACGACGGGCAATTGGGCCTCACAGACATCCATTACGGAGTACCCTATTCCATCCTCGTCAAGCAGTGCCGCTGAGAGCATATCTAGCGCGAATGTTTGGTGGCAAGGCAAGCGCAGCTACATGGAAAAGTCGCTCCTTCTTCGTCAATCTGACCTGGAAGAGGGTGTCCTGCCCGCCGTGTGTTACGACGAGTGCGATACTGCCTTTAAGGGGGCTCAAAAGATGGGAAAGTCAGAGGAGCTCTGCGAGGCTAGTTCGGCCTTCCGAATGTCACTCAACGGCTGTAACTTGTGTGTTGATAACAACAGCGCTTCGGCCAAGCTGACGGACCGCACGTATCTCAACGAGCAGTTCGGCCAGTACATTAACTTCTGCGAAGCCACGAACACCACTTCGCCCACGGGCACCGGTCCCGCGGCGGATGAGTCCACCTCAGCTTCACAAGTCAGTTCGGCGCGGCAGACAGGTAGCTCGGCGTCGGTGATCATCCTCACGTCTCCCACAACGTCGAGTAGTGGAAGCTCGTCATCCTCGGGCGAGGGAAGCTCCACGGCGAGCTCCAGCCTTACGGCAAGCTCCACGGCGAGCTCCACGGCGAGCTCCACGGCAAGCTCCACGGCGAGCTCCAGCCTCACGGCAAGCTCCAGTCTCACGGTGAGCCCCACGGCAAGCTCCACGGCGAGCTCCACGGCGAGCTCCACGGCAAGCTCCACGGCGAGCTCCAGCCTCACGGCAAGCTCCAGTCTCACGGTGAGCCCCACGGCAAGCTCCACGGCAGGCTCCACGGCGAGCTCTATAGTAGCATCTAGCAGCTCGGCCGCATCCAGCTTGGTCTCATCATCATCCTCGAGCCCTAATTCGGTGACGCCATCCACCAGTCCAACAGTTCTCGTCAGCCCGACCGGCTCCAGCGGCCCCAGCGGCAGCGTGACTACAGGCACTCCCCTGACATCTTCTCTGCCGAGCTCAGCTACTACATCTTCCTCCGTGCCCCTGGAGTCAGAAACAACATCAGGACCGGCCACGTCAGCTTCGAGCAGCTCCAGCGCCTCGGCAACCTCAGGTTCTCCAAGCGCCTCATCACTAGTGGCCAGCTCGCGCCAGTCTCCAAGCTCGACGCCTTCATCCACGGGGTCTTCGATTGCTAGTTCCACTCCTTCATCGTCCGGCTCCAGCTCGCAGACAACGCAAGCACCATCATCGACGACCTTGCCGAGCACTACCAGTGGCGGCAGCTCGAACACTGCCAGCAGTGGTAGCTCGAGCACTTCGACCGGATTTGTGTCAGCCGGTGCCGCAAGGCTCCGTAGGGTGGATGGCACAGGTCTCGTTAGCCTTATGTTGCCACTAATAGCTTGTCTCCTCTTCCTATAAGCGTGACTAGGACGTGTTTCCCAGCTTCATCATGCTTTCTTCGCCTTTATTCGCTTCTTACTACGATTCATCACTTCAGACCACTCCTTAAGGACTAATGTTTAACGCCTATTGCCTTTATAACGATTGCTACCTACTCGCCCACGACACTCGTTTGAAACAAAAAGCTCACGACTTGACGGCTGCATATGCATATTCACGACACTCATTTAGAACAGACGGTACGGTCTATAAAAGAACACTTTGCATATATATAATGGATGGATGGAAATTTGGTTTTTTTATATGATACCCCTTGACGACGCTCATTTGGATACACATCAAACAGCATAAGACCGGACTTTTGAAATTTTAACAGGACGGATTTGCCTTATTATATAAATAAGCAAATAGGAGCATACTTATAGATACTGGATCTGGGATAGTTAACGGCAACTAATGCTCTGCACGATAAAGGGAGGAAAAGCGATTAGGTCTGGCTAGGCATAGAGAGTAAGGACCTATAGGATAATGCAGCTGTGCTTAGGTAGTCTTATTCCTTCTATAATTACTAACTTATACTGCAGCAAATAGTTTTGGAATAATAACATTTTACCTATCACCTTATAATTATTAGTTACTATTCCTTATTGCTATGCCTGTTTATCGCTATATGTACAGGTCACTAAAATAGGGCAACCGGTCTCAACGGCTCGTGGTTTCTAGTCACGATAGTAAAGGAAGTCTGAAAAGCTGTTAAGGATGGTTATTATCTATTAGAAAGAGTAGGTACGAAATATAGTAGCAGCGGCTGCCCTATATAAAGGCCAGCCTAGTTCTGCTACTAGCTGCTAACCGCCTGCCGAATCGGGACTAGTATATATGTCTGCTTAGTGCCTGTATTCAGTGACGGCAGGCAGCTGAATTGAACCCATATGACTGGCAGACCGGACAAATTGGATATGCTCCTGAAATCCAGTAGCGACCGGCGATGGGAGGCAGGTGTGGACCATACTAGGTACAGATCCAAATCAAATACAGGAGACGTATCTCGCAATGCTGAATGTTCGTAGTGATCAAAGTGTCTTTTTAAGAAAAAGCATAGCCAAATAATAACCGTGTATTCTATAGAACAGAACTAAGTCTATACCATAGGAATCACTTTCATCTAGGCCCTCAATCTCAAAGGCTCGCCGGCAACCAGTCCCTAGCAGGCTTCCCACTTTCCTCCCCACCACTCGCGGTCCTGAACGCCAAGCCAATGCATGTCCATCACGGACTATTTGTCCCTGCCTCTGTCTCGTACCACCCATCTACACAGGCAAACCCCGCGCCCTCCGTCGCCGATTATGATCCCTGGTCTCCTCCAACTCCTTGGTGATATACTCATTAAACTCGTCTGGATTATCCAGGTACAGATGATGGCCGGCCTTGCGCACGACAATCACCTTCGCACTACCGTTCTCATCCCGCCGCTCTTCCTCTGTCCCTTCCATCAACGCCTTCTCCGCCCGTCGCTTGATCTTTTCCTCGCTGGCGAACCCGCCCGCGACATCCATCCAGTCGCTGTCGCCGTACATGAACACAAGCGGAAAGCCAGTCTCTTTCTTCTTCGCCTGGCCCTCGGACTGGATCACGCCCCGACCGACTTTGTGAATCCGATTGATGAGCGGATTTCGCGCGTATGCACCGGGCGCGAGGATGTACGTGAGCGCGAACTCCCCGCTACCCTTCTGCCGGAACAGGTTGTAGGCGTACATGTGCAGCGTGGCAGCCTCCTCGGGTGGGAGGTGGTTGAAGCGGCGGTATGTCCAGCCGGAGACGAAACGCGGGCCGAGGGGACCGCCGATGCGCACAAGACTGAATGGGGAGACGGCATTGGTGTCCCAGAGCCAGGCAACCCAGCCGGGAATGGTACGGCGAGGGGCCTTGGGGGCTTGTTTCATGACGATGGTGTCGGAGTTGGGTCCGGCTTTGACCGGCACGTTTTTGGTGCTCATGTTGCTGTCTTGTTGAACAATGGACTCCTGGCTTTGTGTGAACTCGTTGGCGAGGGTCGAAGAGCCTGGCTCTGGGAGCTCGGCCTTCGTAGCGTAGGGATCCTCAGGAATCCCCACCGGCGACGCGAGGATGAGCTTGTTCAGGTGGCCGGGATACTTGAGGGCGTACGACACCGCCAGGTACCCTCCCAACGAGTGCCCCAGCAGGGTGAATTTCTCAATATTACGGATCTTCCTCCACTCCTCCAGCGCATCGACAAAGAAACTCTCCGCCTCTTCGATCTTCTCGTTGGGGTCCTTGGCCTTTATGCGGAACGGTGGCCTGCTCGAGTTTCCCATGCCGAGCATGTCGAGCGCGTAGAGCCGCCACCCTTTGACTCGGGTAATAGGTTCGAAGTTCTGGTAGAAGAGCCCCAGGCCGGCGCCGTAGCCATGCAGCATGACCAGAGTCTCCTCGGCGGGCTCGCCGACGCGCTCGACGCTGTACTCATTGATGAGGCGGTTCTTGCCTGACAGGGCGACCATGGTGGAGCGCCATATCCGGCGGCCAAAGGGGTCGGGCTTGGTGATCTGGAGGTCGGAGGTGGAGGGGGGCGAGAGGGTGCTGGAGACGGCCTCCTTAAGGTAGGGGACGAGATTAAGGACGGCCCGCTCGGAAGCGGGAGGGGAGAGGTTGGTCCACTGTATTTTGACGAGTACGTTAGCCGTGTCTAGGTGTTGTGAAGGCATCATGAAGGAGCTTACCCATTGGTAGGCGGCCTCTTTGTAACCCAAGGGAAAGAACGCGGACATTCGCTGCGACGCAGGCTGTGGTTTCTTTTCTTCTTTTGATTTTCGGGACCTCTGACCCGACCTAGAGGACGCACGAGAAGAAGAGGGCGTTTCAGAATCAAAGGCGGCGTCGCTAGGGTTGCCGGAGTCTAGATGTTGGAGTGGTTGGGGATGAGGTTGTTGAGGAATTGCCACCGTAGACATTGTTGCGACACTATCAGCTAACCGGGGGTTAAAGGTATTAGATCTGTTACTGCACGTGGCCGAGGGAGGCAACTCGACACGGGCGGCGAGTCTTCTGACCACAAGGGACGAGAACAGAGACGAGTTTGTATAGGAAGAAGAATGCAAGTAGTTTCTAAACACCAACATCTCTCGCCCCGAAAACCGACGGACAAGAAGGGGACCGTGCCGTCTTTAACATGCTGACGAAGGATCCAGTTTCAACATTGCTCAGTGTGTGTGTGATCTGGCTGAAAAGTGGTTTGCTCCTTCTCATCGGCCGGACCGGACTTAAGGAGGTGGTCCTCGCATAGGAGGCTTCCTCGCATATCCCCGACTGCCTAGATGACCTGGGACCATACGGGATATGGAATAAGGTCTCGCCATCTTGTTGCGAATGCGCGTATGCAACAATGACTGCGTGCCATGACGAGTACATGTTGCGACGCCTTGCGACGCTTTGCGACACGCTGTAGTCCGTGTGTGTGTGTCGCTGAAGCCGGGTCGGCGTTTTGGATTCCACCGGAGTCCGATCGTAGATTCCTCTCCGGTTCCTCGCGCTGGCGCTGACGCTGGCTGGCTGGACAAGCCTCGCTCTCGGGATGACGTCTGCAAGCCTTTCAAGGTTCTCTTGGGGCAGGCACACATTTTCGCAGGCCCACTCGGCTGCACCCGCCTCAGCTGTCAGCATCCCACCTGACTGCATGTTTACTGGAGAGTGTCTCCACCTTGAACAGCTCCCAACTCGACCTCGCCGACGGTAGCAGGGCTCAATGCAGCAGACGAAGCAATCTGCAATCTTTGGCAGGCATACTGATTGTTGTTCAGAGCACAAGGACCTTCTAATACATCCGCATGCCTCGATCCGCAGGGCTACTGCGAGCCCATCCTTGACCGCTTCCTTCCTGGCGCAAACCGACAATTTTTCTCAACCTCCTTGCCCTCCCTCGGGCCGACTCTCGAACGATCACCATGGCCGACGAGCTCGACTCGATCGTCAAGGGCACCGCGCCCATGCCCACCGAAAAAGCGGCGGCCAATGTCGCAACCACCAGCGGCGTGACCCCAGGCACTGGCAAGCCCAACGACCCTCTCTCCCACGCGCCCTCGTCCCCCTCCATGATCTACCTCAACCTCCTCATCCTAGAAGCCTCCCTCCGTGCACAGTACCTCGAGCTCCGTGCCCGTCGCCGCCACCACACTTTCTTTCTCGCCATCCTGACGGTGTGGATCGTCGGGTTCGGCTACGCACTGTTCCTTGCGCCGCGGGAGGACGGGCGTGGCGTGGGAGGTAGTGTCTACTGGGGCGTCGAGATGATCGAGAAGCTGTGTTTCATGGGCGGTATCATCACGGCGGGGCTGGTCTGGGCCACGGGCATCTGGGAGCGCGGCGTACGGTGGCCGCGACGATGGTTTCCCATCTCGAATCGTGGGCTGCGCGCGTTTAACCTGAAGCTCGTGCTGGTGAAGCGGCCGTGGTACGCGGAGACGCTGTCGACGGTGGGTTTCTTCTTGACATATGGGCTGTTCTCGCACACCGCGGCCTCGTCGTACCAGTCTGTGGATCCGGCGATCATAAAGGAGGTTGAGAAGGAGATGGATCTTGCGGGGAAAGGGCACCAGCATTTACCCATAGTGGGTGGGGATGAGGAGAAGGGTGGTCATGAGGAGGACCTGGCGCCTGGAGGTGACTACGTGAAGCTGTTACTGCTGGCAAAACCCTTCTCGCCGACGTTTCGCGAAAATTGGGAGTTGTACCGGACGGAATATTGGGAACGCGAGAATGAACGAAGGGCGTCGATCCAGGCCAAGATCAAAGACAGGCAACGCCGTCTGAGGAAAGAGTGTGGAGGCTGGTTCTGGTGGCTGCCGTGGAACAAGGCGGCTCCGGTTATGGACAAACCGCAACATGCACACCACGACAAAGCTCAGCCTCACCACCGCCGTCTATCGGTGGTCGAGAGGGAGGTCAAGCGGTCTCGCAGCGGGAGCAATCGCCGTGGCAGTATGTCTGGTCATTCGAGTCGAAGTCCCACACCGACGCTGGAGGGGGCTAGAGAGGGGATCGCGAGCCGTAGGTCTTCCGATGCATCGCAAAAGAGGAAGAAGATGCTATCGACATCTGGTTCAAAATCTGGGAAGCGTCCCGGGATCGAATCTCGGTCTGTCACGCCGGAGTTTCCTTCGCCGCTGGCTCAAGGGAGCACAGTCAGCGGCTTGACGGCCAAGGAGTCAGGTGCTGGATCGAGTAGACGTCCAAAGGCATCAACGGATCCAGCTTGATATGGAGGAAGTAGAGCAGATGGGCTGTAATGACTTGTAATTATGAGGTTTGATGCTGCTGTAGCAGAGGTTGCTGAACAGAGGACCATTCTGATGCTGTAACCGTGCCCAAAGTCTTTGTGTGATACTTTTCTGATATCTCCGCTTCCATTGACGATCATTCTATGTCCCTTTTGTTCTGATTGCTGCAAGATATTCCGGAGTACACTGTATGGTAAGAGCTGATGATGCGCAACTGCCTGCTTTGAGGCAGGAGGTTGACTGGCATAAGGTATCCCCAAACCCCTGTTCCCGGCCGAAGGCTGGTGTCGGCTGCGACCCACAAGCGGCTCGTGCCGGCAGGTGCCTAGGAACTTCATCTCATCATATCTCCATAAGCTCCAGTCACTGCAACCACTTTCGAAGCCCAACTCCCAACCTTGGAACAACTGACAGTCTGGAACTGACTGCTGACTGCCTGGCTTTTTTCCATTCAATTGGTTTGTTCCCCATACAAGATACCACATCCAGTCTTATACATCATACATTGGAGAGACCATTGTAAAACTAGACAGAGCAACACAGCATCCATTATCAAGGGAATCAGTCAGCAACGACTGGTTGACATCCAACAGCTCGACAGGGCTCGAGCAAGAGCTCCAGCTCAAGTGCTGCCCAAGGGGCAAGACTGCTCATAAGCCGTTGCCGCCCTCATTTCTTCCTCGACCATCTCCATTTCACGCGTCATCAACACACAAACACACTCTCCACAGACATCCCAGAATGCAACACAACACGATGCAGAAAGCAACCCTCTCCATCGCCAACGGCGTTGTCCGCAATGACTCTCTCACCACCCGTCCTCCCAGTCCACCGTACATCCACGTTCCCAGCTTCATCATCGAGACCGACCCCTTAAGCACCATCAAACCCTCCTACGATTTGGTGGGCCCCGGCCAGCTATCCACAGAAGCCATCAACATCATCACCGGTGGCCACGCACAGAAGATCTCTGGCCAAGTCCTCTCCCAGCAGTGGCGCTATGAGGACCGGCGCAAGGCCCAGCCAGTCCTGGACTTCCTCTACCTAGGCCCTCTCTCCGTCGTACGTGATCACGCCTGGCTCCAACAGGAGGGTATCACGATGCTCCTCGCCGCCCGCGACTCCTCCATGGCAGCGATGCGTATGATGAGCCTCGAGAAGGCCGCAACCGAGCTCGGCATCGAGGTTGTTTACGTCGACGTGGCTAGCCGCCAGGAGCTCATCCGTAGCTTCCCCGCCGCCGTCGCCCAAATCAACGACCACATGCTCCGCGTCAATAAGGCTGCGCTGCTGCTGCAGGACCCTCCGATTCGGCGGGGGAAGGCTTTGGTGCTCTGCGAGACGGGAAATGAGCGCAGCGCGGCGATCGTCGCAGCATATCTGATGGCCATGTACGGCCGCGACATGATCAGCGCGATACAATTCGTTGGCATGCAGCGTTTCTGTGCAAACTACGACGAGGAGTTAAAGTTGCTCCTACGCTCATACGGAGATCTCTTGGAGGCGAACAGGATGACGGCTCGTGCGGCTCAGCAGGAGAGTATACCCCGCAACCCTGCCGCCAGCAGGAAGCGGGGCATTGAGGACACCATGGACGAGGATGAGAATGGGCAATTCTCCATGGATATTGGTCGGTACGAGGATCGGTCTGCCTTTGTTCCCTTTGCGGAGGGTGAGATGGACAGCAACATGGACCAGAATTTCACCTCGTAGACTCAAGTGTGTGCAATTCTGTCGTGATGAAAGGGGGGAGGTCGGGTGGCTGGGGCCAAATGGCCTTTATGTGGCTCAGGACAAGAGCTTCATTGTATGTCAAGGGGAATCAGGAGATCCAGAGAAGGTTGGCAGAAGCAACAACATGCGCGGTGTGCACTTCTTTACACCTGACGGACAAGAGGCTTCTTACTACAATTCTGGAGTTATGGCAAAACATGGTAGCAACGGCGTTGGTGTACAACAGGCTGAGAAGGAAGGGATAGATACCCCTTTCTGTAGCTGCATAACGGAGTCGGGTTGGCATCACTTTTCTGGAAGGGCATAGCAACACCGGTCAGAGCATGCTTCCTTATCATTTTCCACACTGCCATGCCAGGCTGTGGATATCAGAGAGAGGCTTTAATAATCATTGAATTATTGGACTTCATTACGATGGTCTGCTGCTTCTTCTGATGGGTTTTCTGATAATTTGTAGTTCCCTCTCGAGACATGTCAATCTCCAACCTTGCGATGAGCATGCGAGAAGCTGCCTAGAAGTAACGATCATGTCCCTTTCTAGCGTGATTGCTCCGGCTCATACCAGGTGGATACTGTAAGATACGATGCAATTCGCATCCTCTAACAGTCGGGCTTGGACTACTCAAGTCGCTTGCAAGGTTACAGCAGTTTGCTCGATGCAGCCATTGCTGCAGTTGAGCCACCTGCATATTTGAGGAGTATATGCAAAAGCGAATTCGCCAGTGCGTGCACTGGTCACAGACCTATATGGTATGTGTGTTTTTCCCCCCAATATTGGTCGGCTTCAATTTTCAGCTGCAAGAACCGCAGCAGTGGCCGCTATGGTCCCTGCACAGTTTGTAGCTGAGGCTTTTATTTCCGAATTTGCTCGTATGTGACATGTCCTAGGACAAGAAGGAGCATTTGCTGTCACCAAGCCATCAACATGCCGCTTACTTCCATTGCCGCCGTCAGTGATAGGAAGATTTATCCAAGTGTACGCCACCATCACCATCCACCCTCACCGCCCACAGCTGCAACTCGGAGATACCACCCCCTCCCCGGCCCCAAGAAGTTCTCTGGGACCATTGCAGCCCGCCTCCTATTGAATGTCCAGGGCTACCTGCACATATCATTTGGAAATCCTTTTTGTTCCTCTAGGGCTTACCTGGTCGTGATTTCCCATTGCTTGTGACAGAATATTTCCTTTGGGTTCATGTTTCATCTTCCTGAGGGAGCCCTTTGGCCAGTCATTTGCATTCCATTATCTTTTCCAAAGAGGTATAGCCTTATACTTCACTGATGAGACTTGATCTGAAATCTTAGCCATTAATAATGCCAAAGAGCATGTCAATCCACAATATGGCAGGTTTGCAAATCGTCGCTTTTTGTTAAAGGGGCCAGGGGTCTCTCATCGTTTGCAAATCGAATAACGGTAGGTAATATGAGACTGGTGAGCTCAAAACAATATGCACCTCCTTCCCTCTTCACATAGTTTCACGCAACATTCATGTAGTTCTGATACCCACTTGCCTTAGCGCTTTCATCAAGACCATTTTCGTGGACGAAGCAGGGCTGCAAGCAGTGTCCTAGTTGTATCAACCCCATCAGTGACCACGTTTGAGCCTCATTGTTTTTATAGTCTACTCAAACACTTAAAACAGAATAATGAAATCAATCTCATGAGGCAGCCTGATGAGTATGGTGCAGCTTGAAAAGTGGGGGGAGATGGGTTGCAGATCGCAGTTTGCAACCTTGGAAGCTGAAGGCTGAAAGCACATGCAAGGCTGACAAATTGATCGACGTCATGCCTTCTCAAAGTATCATTTCTCCCAGTCCTTTCATCCCTTGAGAGCAGGATCTTCCCCATTAGAGCCTTACGATATTTGCCCTTACCTTTTCTTCTGTTCTTTACACATGGCACCCATCCTTCCCTATGCTAGTAACAGCATGTGTCCAGCTTCTGGAACCCAGAAGGCCAGCTGGTTTATCATTCTGGTCTACCTGGGTAACTGCAAGATCTGCCACTTTGAAATCTCAAATATGATCCTAAAGGGAAACGATAAATTTGTCCAGACTTCAATGTGAAATGTATGCCGGCTTGTCTTCCTGCATTTAAGCTTGGGGGAAGTGGTATGCTGATGGGTGCTGTGTCCCCTTGCCAACCGACCAAGATGTCCGAACACAAGGTCCGGATTCATCCACCCACGCAACCAGCTGGGCTGCAATCGAAGTCATGGTATTCTTTAGTGTTGAATAAATCACCTGAAACGCCTTAGTTCGCTCGTTGGCCTGCCAGTGATATATTGTGCAACCCCAAGTTGCCATATCGACAAGCTACACTTTGGGTATACAAGGACGCTTACCTAGGAAGATGAATGTATAAGGTAACCAGCCTGCCATATTAGATTTGGCTTTGGTGGAGAGTCCCATAAATTAGGCGGTAAGGAGGCTGGCAGGGTTTTGATAGATGCGACAGGAGTTTTTGCTTCCAGTGCTCTCAGAAGAGGGCAGATTTGCAACGTTAGTCTTAATATACCTTTTAAACAACTGTCTTATCTGCTCCACAGACAGTACGCTTCTTTCTATCCATGGCTACGTTCTGGGGAGGGGGGATGGGCCGAGTTCTTGTTTCGGCGCGTTACATGTAGGAGCCTTGTGAGTTCGACGTGACCTGCTACTGACTTAGACGTGACTGGGATCCCCTCTAATTTGGCAAGAAACGACCTACCTTCGCCATCCATTATGGTCCCTACAAAGCCCCACATCACGCCTGCAATAGAAGCTCCCTCACCCACTCTCCTTCCATTTCGACTTGATCCTTCCTTCAATGTCGGCAACTTCTCCCCTCCCCTCCAACGTCAGCAACCTCTCTCCTCTAAGATTCACACCGTCAACAACTTCTCCCCTTCATGTTCGACAACGTCAATAGCTTGTCTCTTTCACCCACGATTGCCTCACTGGTCAATCGTGGAAGGGATGGATGCAACTATGCCTCTTGAAATAAGCCTGCCGCCCAACACCGACGCCGTCGAGGGCACTGAGGACGTCCCAAGAGACACCTGGAACACATTTCCCAACGTCGCTTCACCTGGTAGCCCCACCCAGACAATCACTGAAGGGATGGAAGTGATCATGCCTCTCACGATGAGCCCACCACCCAACGCCAATGCCTTCGAGGACACCGAGGATTTTCCCAAGGAAATGTGGAAGACTTTCACTAATGTCACTCCTCCTAGTAGATCCGACAGCGACATTGGTGAACAGTCGTCTGCCTACCAGACACTGTCCAACTTCTCCCTTGGGCCCACAGTCGCTGATCAAATCAAGCAGCCATACATGCTGGACGACGACAACCAGTTCCCAGGTGCCTTCAAACAGTTCAAAAACAACCAGCTCTTGGATGACAACACGCTCTGCATGAACCCTAAGGAGCTTCATCCTGAACACATATGGCCTACAGTTTTGGGGGGAATGGAGGTAGACGAGGAGGAAGCTGGTAGCCCAAGTCCAGCCCCCTGGTTTGTCCACTCGCGGAGCCTCACTCCTGAGGAAGATGAGGACCACCTTCCTGACGAGGACCAACTTGCCGACGAGGACCAGGTTTCGTTCGAGTCTGAAGATAACATCTCCTGCGGCACTCCTCTCCCTGTGGACAATGAGGACGATTCAGACTATGATGATCGCGAGACAAAGGATCACCTTCCCGACGAGGACCAGGTCTCGTTAGAGTCTGAATACAACATCTACTGCGGCACTCCTCTCCCTGTGGACAACGAGGACTATTCAGACTATGATGATCGCGAGACGATGGCAGAGTCTGATGACCTCGACAGCGATATTCCCATTCCCGAGGATGATCAAGACGATTCAGACTACGAACAGCCGAGAGCCAGGCAGTACCAGAAGCGGGTCCGCGGACCACGAAAGAACCAAGCCACTGATGTCGCGCGTAGGGGAATCGGGAAACGTGCTGATGGTGCTCAGGCGACCACAATTGAAGCCCATCCACTTATTCCGGACTCCGAAGACGAGGAGCCAAGGGCCAGGCTAGGGGGTGGGCGCAAGAGGGGAATGAAGCTTCCTGATGACGATGAGAATGCCACAACTGAAGCTCAACCATCTGGCCCGGCACTTCCATCTTGCGCGTCTATCAACATTAACCCGTCTTCTACGGCGAGTGTCGAGGAAGAGGCCAAGATTCAAGAAGAAATTCGAGAGTGCGCAAGGAAATTGCGCGACGACGCGGAAAAGCGGCGTCGGCTTGCTGAGCACGCTAAAGAGCTACATGTTGAGGCGGAGATGAGCCCGTCTTCTGTGACTCTCCGCACGCTGAAGAGACGTCGACAAGACGTAACGTCCAAATATGAGGATTTTACCCTGTCCCTTCGATTCGCTGAGCAGTATGAGAGGGATAACGGTATTCCTCCTCCACCTGCGAGCGCTGTCGAACCACCCAAAAAGAAGCGAAGAAAACCCAAGAAGGTGAAGCCTTCAGCCGATGATCAATCGCCTGTCATGATGACAGCCCGATGCAAGAGGAAGGACTTTGAGACCGCAGAAGAATCGCAGGCGCCTGCTGCATCTGGATATGCACCAGCGATGGGTACAGGCTCCACAACTTCGGACACTGTGATGGCATCCATAACGGCAGCTCCTGAGATCGAGGCCGAGTCACCAAAGAAACCGAAGCGAAAGTACAGCAGTCCCAGGGGCCCGGAAACTTCAGCTGATGGTCAGTCGCCTGCCTCGAAGAAGAGGAGCGGGAGCGGTTCCAGGAAGAACACGAGAACAACCGAAGCTTCCAAGAACATGTCGACTGCTCCTCCTATGCACAACGAGGACCCCGTGCCTCTCCAAAATTGCCCAGCTAATTCTGCCGCCGACGAACGTATTGTCAACGACAACGGGACTTCCACCGTCCTGATGGTACCTCCTGAGGGAGGCCAGCAGGCAGCTGGGACACCGCCGATGGAGGGGCAGAATCTGCAGGACATCAAAAACCCGACGATGGGCGGCTTTCCCACGGCCGCTGGATATCGCATGGTCGGTAACGAGCTGATTATCCCGCAGCATTCTTACCCGTACCCCGATGTGACGGGTGTTCCTGGTCCAAGCAACGGTGGCGGTGCTACAAGGGCCCCGCCTCCGGAACAGTCTCAGTCTGCAGCCTCGGTAGCTTCTCGAAATGCCGTCAGCATGAACATTCTGTGTACTAAAGTTGATCAGATCCAAACCAACATGCCTGTGCCTGGGGGAAGAACACTCCCACCGCTTATGGGTGAACAGCATGTCATCCAGCAGACCCACTATCCCCAGCCTAGAGGAATGGGTCCTTCGGATGCTGAGGGGAATAGGACTCAGCAAACAACTCTGCCAGATGCCATGCCTTACAACATCCACCCAGCTTTCTTTCAGCAAGCTAACTTTGCGGTTGATCACCCTGGTTCTCCCGGTAAAGCTCAGCACATGCCTTTGCCAGGCGCCGTGCCAGGGAGCATCCGCCCAGCATTCTTCCAACAAGCTGTCTTTGCCGTGGACCTTTCTAAAGTGAACAACGGACAGCTTCAAACTCAGGGTGCTAATAATTCCGCAGCTGCAGGTCTCGGCCTCCCCACAGCTCAGAACTTTGCTGCCCAACTGGCTCCCGTGGCACAGCGCACAGCTCCATTCAGTGCTAATCAGCCCGGCACAGATGAGCAGCGGAGGCGCCAGCCCAGCACGCCAGCCCAGCCTAAGAACAAGAATCCCATCGACCCAAAGACTGGGAGGCCAGCTCGTGGTCGACCACGTAAGTCAGACACCTCATCCGGAGGCAAATCTGAGGAAACGACCTCGATGGCGACCTTGACGCCGACAACAAGCTCATCTCCCAACACTGGCGATGGGACAATAGAGGCCATGACATCCAGCAGCAATGCACCATCTCTTACACAGAAAGAGACCCCAGCCAGGAAAGCCAGAAAGAAGAGCTCGCAAAAGGCCAGTGAGAAGTTTGACTACACTCAGGTGCGATTCAGCCCCTTCAAGCTCCACCGATGAAGAGCATGAGGAGGCGTCCAGCCCGTTGGATCCCAAGGATCTTGGTGAAGCAACCTAAGGAGTCACTTGCAAAGGCACCCAAGCGGGGGTCTTGATCATCTCTTCTAGTCTCGCATCTCTTAGCCTGACCACCTTTCCGAAGCTGCGTCGACTGACGAATTCGTCCTGATGAGTATGGGACATTTACTCACACGCCAGCTTGCATTCTGAGCAAGCTGGTCTTTATTCTTTTCTGATCAACCAATATCAATTGTCTTGGCTGGTTTTCTCGACTCTTCAGGTTCAGCCTGTTCACTTTTCTTTCGACAACCAGGCTCTGGACACAATGCGCTCACTCATAGAGTTGCATGCTTCTGCTTCGCTGAGCTTCCTTTCCATTTCCATTGGAAGTCTCTCTTCTATTGAGGTTGCAGAGGCGTCATACTGTGCAAGGGCAAGGGCAAGGGCAAAGATATGGGTGGGCTCAAAGGGTTGATTTATGATTATGTGTGTAGGATACAAGGAGGGAAACAAAATTCAGGGGAGACTTTGGAGGGATGGCCAATTTTGTGTTGGCGCTTCCATTTTTGACGACGACACATTGAAAGGGGGCAAAAGTTGAGGAAAGATTTTGAGGGATGTCCAACTCAGACC
>MUZK01003811.1:0-16886 GCA_003013055.1 Juglanconis sp. DMW523 | reverse complement strand
GTAACCATGACATGGATTCTTTCTACCAGTTGGCCTATATACTAGGAGGAAGGATTAGTAGCCGAACGTGCACGGCCCGTAGAGTGGCCCGAAGGCCGACAGGGCGCGTTCAACACACGCGCTTCTCCCAATGTTCATCAACTTCATCACGACAACAACGCAATGCCCACTCACGAATATCGTTCCCTGCCTGAAAGGTACACCATTGAGCACTCACCAAGTTGCGAGGAGCCGACCCCATTGCCAAGCTACATGGTGATTGATATTGACTGCCCTGGGCTTTGTAGGACCACCTAGGGGAGATCAGATGTAGAGAATGAGAGAGAGAGCGTTATTTTGTGCCATCTGTTGCTTTGATTTATCTGACGGGCTAAACAGTCTATCTATATAAAAGAGGTCTGAAAAGACTATCTGAGCCTGCTAGGTTTAGTGCTTAGAAAAACAGCTTATGTAAGCCTATGTCTCCACAAACCTTCTTGTGGGGCCAGAGCATATTGTCACAGTTGTTCACGAACGATTGGAGACGGTATCTGAGATTGCTTCCGGAGGCATAAAAAAGCATGCTGGTGAAGTCATCTGCTGGAATTTTGTTCTAGCCCAGCCCAGTTCGATCATTATGCCACGCCAGCACATCATTCCTTCTGGAGTCTCGTATGCCCGCACAAGGAATAATCTTAGGCTGGTTTCCTAACGTCATGAATCCTCTGTCTATTTTGCCGTAGACTCGCGGTCTACAGCGCAGCTCCCGAAGATCTGCGAGGCCGCCTCGCGTGGCCGGTTGAAATCTAGTCGCAAGCACTTCGATATCGTCACACAGTACAATGGTCGGGGCGGCATGATCTTCGAGCACAGTGGAGAGAAACCAGTCGCATCGTCGTCCCGGCCCGCAGAGCATTCGAAGTCCGTACACGCTCCGCCTGATGATGCTTCGACGGAGAGCCCACCACCTTACGATGAGCTTAGCCCTGGGCCACCCCCCCCCCCATCACACCACTCGAGCCAGAAGCGGCCACGGACTACGTCTTCGAGCTCGGGTGGCCAAGACAATCAGGATCAACTCCGATGGACGAAGCTCCTCGAACGAGCGGCCGAGGTGGAGGCGCGTCTCAGAACGACCATCGAGGAGGCCGCTGCATTGGAAGCCCTGCTTCGGAAGAAAGGGCCTCCTACCCAAGGCCAGGATCGAAAGCGAGCCATCGAGTATACACCCGGTCTTGGTCCCAAACCCTCTCCGAAGCGACCGCGGATATTGAGACCGTTTGCTGTCGAGACGTTCGGCAACGCCGCAGCAGACACCATCGACCCCAACAGCCCATCGCATCAGCCAGCATTCACCAGGCCAGTGACTCGCCAGGTGTGTCATCTCACTGTATAGCGGTCTGCCCGTTGCTAAGCTGTCACAGGATCCGCCCAGTCCGACCCAAAGTCAACGTCCCGAACCAACAATCACAGAGACCGACAAGCTCCCTGGCGAATCTTCTCGAAAGAGACAGCAAGTATCTCCTCAAGGCCATTCTGCTGAGAACTTGGACCGTACCCCCGCAGTTGAGAGCTGTGGCTCCCATGATCCAGTGGACCTGACTAACTTCTGGGCAAGAACAAAACAGTGGCCGCGCGAATTCCGTGAACCGGACATAATGGAGCGCGCACTAGCACGGAAGCGGTCCTTGGTCGCTCTTGGGCGGCGGAAGCGGTCGGATTCTGCCTCGTCCATGATGACGCCGAGCGATGAGAAACCAAGAGCGGAGAAGAGTGCGCCGTACCGAGACGGGCGCTACAGAACACTACTGGCCACAAAGGGTTGTTTCATGGCTGAGTCGGACCTTGGAATTACGAAAGAGAGCAAGAGAGCAAGAAGACCTGCCACGCCTTGCTTAGTGCCGAGCAGACGCTCCCAAGTGAATCCCTCTTCCGGGATGACATCTTCAAGCGGACGTGTCAAAGTGTGGAGGACAGGAACGAGGCGAGGGTTTTGCGAGACATTACGCCATTGATGTGTCCTTCGGCTGAAATCCTTACAATTTACGGCGCCACAAGCCTCAAGTGCTTGATCGAAACTATGAATGCGGGATGGAATAACTCGGACCCCCTGACCGGTACTCGTCCCCAGCCTGATTACTCCGTGGGATTCCGACGCGAAGCTTTCACCGAG
This sequence comes from Juglanconis sp. DMW523, assembly GCA_003013055.1. Lineage (NCBI taxonomy): Eukaryota > Fungi > Ascomycota > Sordariomycetes > Diaporthales > Juglanconidaceae > Juglanconis > Juglanconis sp. DMW523. The sequence continues at coordinate 14,734 of MUZK01003811.1, read as the reverse complement.
GATCAGCTCGCTAAGCTATCGCCATTCATTGGCGATTTCCTCGAAGGGGACCTCTCCTTGTTCACGGCCATGTACTATATGCACTTCCCGTTCCTATCTTGCGAGGTGAAGTGCGGCGCTGTAGCGCTCGACATTGCCGACCGTCATAACGCTCATTGCATGTTTCTGGCAGTCCGGGGTATTACCGAACTCTTCAGGCTTGTCAAGCGTAAGCACGAGGTCCACCGGCAGATCCTCGCATTCTCTATCTCCCATAATCACCACGCAGTGCGGATCTACGGCTACTACCCAGTAGTCAACGGGGAAGACACTAAATATTACCGGCATCAGATCCGCAGCTTTGATTTTACAGATCTAGACGGTAAGGAGAAATGGGCAGCATATCGGTTCACTAAGAGAGTCTATGACAGTTGGATGCCAGATCACTTCAAGAAGATCTGCTCGGCTATAGATCAGTTGCCGCCAGAGACAGACGTTGACGTTCCGGCGCTTCCCTAGGCGACAGGCCTCTCCTAGGGCTTGGAGAACCTGACGCCGTCGGAGGTCGACTCCGCATCGTTACTTGTGGATGGGGATGACCGGTCGAAAATTGCTGGCTAGGTAGCAACTACGGGTATCTCATTTTCGAAACCGGGGCCTGCTAATAAGAGGTGAAAGGGTCCAGACGACAAACCTAGCTCGTAGTCATTTTTACTGAACTGCTCTTCACATCGCTACATGCGGCCTGTCCGGAAAGGTGTATAAGACCAGACAGATCCGGCTGTCTAAAACAGTAGGGTTAGGAAGGATTACCAAACCAAAAAATACATTTCGCAGTGCCATTAATTCTACCATGAGAGAGCAGCCCCCTCCATGGGACATTCATTGACAGTGAATTTCGGGGCGCAAAATCAGGCTATCAGATGAGCAAAGGGAAACTGCCGACTCTCTCAATGACACCGGTCACGAAAGAGATCTTAAATCAAGGTGCGCACAAAAAAAAAAAGGATAAAAACCCCCCGGGGGGGGATCAAACGCAGTCCTTGGAACTGAGCGAAAATATTTCAAGGTCGGCAATATGTAGATGCAATGCAGCCCTCTCTCCTTTTAGCATAGCAAATCGATCTTTTCGCAGGTACATTAGTCGTACTTAGGATTAGGATGAAGCGAATTTTAACAAAACTGCTAAAGTTGCATGGATGGTTTTTATTTTATTTTTAATAATTGTCACGCTTTCCCCTAGCCTCGGCTCTGTTCGAAGCCATGTAAATCTCCGTCCATCTTATAGTCTTCCTTATCTTTTCCATCGCATTTCGCCATTATATCTTCTACTAAGGTACAGCTGCAGAAGCAGATTATTTTAGTATAAGTCATATTATATATATTGACATTATTAGTAGAGTCCAGTTAAGGTTGATATCGAATGCCCGAGATAACTTAGGTTGAGATTAGATAAAGCAATATAATAGTCGGGTTATCTAGAGATAAAGGGATAGAGATTTAGTATTATTCAAACAGTTTAATAAGTAGTTATTGTTTTTTAAACTGTAATAATTTCCTTTATATAATAGATGATGCTCGAAAGCCTAGCATCTATAATTCTATAGTGGGATAAGGAAGGAGGTGAAAATGTTATATAGGGAAAATAGAAAGGAATAAATTTACTACTATATACTATAAACGAATAAGTTATATATTAAATAAATAAGGCGTCTAGTATAATAATAAGTTAAAGTAAGCTTTATATATATAAGGTAGATTTTACTAGCAAGTAGTATTTAGGGTCTTAGTTTAGTATTTATGCAATTATATTGAAGTTCCGTTTTAACAACTTCCGTCTATAATATAGAATAAGCTATACTCTTCCTAACTTTCTGCTATAGGCTAGGACCTACATATATATTATATATAGTAAATTATCTCTAGACGGTTTAACGTTCTACTTTTAGTAGTGCAATAGTATAAGCAATGCATCTATCGTGCCGTTATACGTTCTATCTATTTCTAACTACTATAATAACTAACCTATTATAATTATCTAAAGACGCAAGTACAATGAATTGTGTAAGAATATAAGGACCGACTTGAAAAATATATAGAAGGGACTTGTCTAGAACTTAATATAGTAGATATAGACAAGAGAGACAGGAGTACAATTGTAAGCAAATAAGTTGAGTCTACTTGCGAATTTCGCAGCTGTGATAGAATGATTTCTTCCCTATCTTTTCATCTTTATCCTCCTGGTTTAATCCCTGATTGATTGTACTTAACCGGCTCGCTCATGCCCGGCCTCCACCAAGTTGCGGTCGGGATAGAGGAGACTTTCCGCCTGACCGGCTAAATCGGGATAAATAGACTGTCTAAACCACTGCCAATCAGCCTCAACTTGACTGCGCACCCTTGCGCCAGAAAAGAGTATAAATCCCAACACATCCCTGATTTTGTGACGACTGCTTTGAATTTCAAGACTGCTCTAATCAAGCAGCATTAGGTCATTTCCACAGCACGTCGTCGAGTATCATCAGCTCCAAATTCCGTCCCTGACCGCACCACGGCGCTGCTGCACTGTCACCATGGCTCCCCTGATTACTCATCTGTACACGGCCGACCCATCAGCGCACGTCTTCAACGGCAAAATCTACATCTACCCCTCTCATGATCGTGAGACCGACATCCAATTCAACGACAATGGCGACCAATACGACATGGCCGACTACCACGTCTTCTCGCTGGATTCTCTCGACCCCGTCACCTCCTCAGCCACCAAGCCCGGCTCCGGCGGGCCCAAGGTGATCGACCACGGCGTCGTCCTCAAGGTGGAAGACGTCCCCTGGGTCTCCAAACAGCTCTGGGCGCCCGACGCCGCGTACAATGCCAAGACGGGCCAGTACGTGCTGTTCTTCCCCGCGCGGGACAAGGAGGGCATCTTCCGGATCGGGGTGGCCACGGGCGATCGGCCGGAGGGCCCGTTCAAGGCCGAGGAGAGCTACATCCCCGGCAGCTTCAGCATCGATCCGGCCGTGCTGGTGGATGATGACGGAAGCGGCTATCTGTACTTCGGCGGGCTGTGGGGCGGGCAGCTGCAGTGCTACCAGGGAGGCAACGATGTGTTCGACGACGGCTGGAGCGGCCCGAAGGAGCCGTCCGGGCCCGGCGCGTACGCCATGGGACCGCGGGTGGCGAGGCTGAGCGAGGACTTCAAGACGCTCGCGAGCGAGGTGCAGGAGATTGAGATCCTGGACCCGGCCACCGGCGAGCGTATCGCCGCGGACGACCACGAGAAGCGCTTCTTCGAGGCGGCGTGGTGTCACAAGAGGAAGGGGAAGTACTATTTCAGCTACAGCACGGGGGATACGCACTTCCTGTGTTATGCGGTGGGGGACTCACCCACGGGACCGTTCACGTATGGAGGTAGGATGCTGGAGCCGGTGCTCGGGTGGACGACGCATCACTCTGTGGTGGAATTCCCCGAGGGGAGTGATCGCTGGTGGTTGTTTCACCATGATTGTGAGTTGAGTAATGGGGTGAACCATCTGAGGAGTGTGAAGGTCAAGGAGATTTGGTATGATGCGGATGGAAAGATTGTGGGTGAGAAGCCGTCTTAAGATGATGCGTGCCAAGCACCGCAAAACCGGTTGAAATATACGAGAGAGTATAGTTACTGTAAGGCGGATCAGGAAGAAAAGACTGTAGAGACCACGATGTCCCTAAGTTCCAGAATTACTTCGACGTTCCCCTGTCATTTTTTGTAAGCGGAGACTGCGAATTCGGCCGAGCCCGGCGGAATAAGATATAGAAATATATAGCCCTATTAATATTTATATAAGGTTTAAATACTTATAAGTAGTTGTTGTTTTTTAAGCTGTTGATATAGCTATAAAAGCTGTAACAGTTTCCTTATATAATTAAGGATGCTCGAAAGCCTAGCACCTAAGACTATTTATATGCCTATATCTAGCTATTTAAGGCTGAACTTCTTATATTCTTACTCATAGTTCTCTATGTTTTAATATACTCTTTTCACTGTCGCATAGCTTGATTTAGCTGTGATACAGCTTTTCATACCTTATTTATACACTTATAAAGTTTGTCTTAAACAAGCATATTAAATTTATATGTTTCTTATCTAACGGTATTATAATACAACTAATTCCTGAAATATATTACTAGCGTTTATTATAGTAGCCTTTGTAAAGATGCTTATAGACTATAATTCTTACATCTTTAATAGTTCTCTTATCTATATATTATTCTACAGCTATAAAGCTAGCTGAGATAACTTAACTACAGCAGGTTTCCAGGTCGATTAAGTCTGAATCTAATATAAGAGTATTTAAACATATATATTTCTGCTTTCTGATGAAAATCTTTGCAAGCTTTAAACAGGTAAAGGTATTAGGAGATGTTGCGACTAGGAAGACTTTGGGAGGATCTTAGTCGGTGGTGATCTGGAGGGGTATCATCATCGAGAAACACTAATAGGAAGATTATCTCGTCTGGGAATTTTGAAAGGCGATTGTCAAAAACCGTTTGCCACTTTTTGCATGATGGTTGTTGTTGACACCTGCTACCATTGAAACCAATATGCGTGTGGTGTGTGAATTAAGTGCAACTTGAGAGGGCATGTGTGGCTCAAAAGGGAGTCTTTCCTATGGAGAAATAGGCTTACATAAGCCGTTTTTCTATACATAAAACCTTGAAGGCTTATATAATCTTTTCAGGCCTTTTCATAGACAGGCAGACAGAAAGCTAGCCCATCAGAAATATCAAAGCAACAGATGGCACAAAACAACGTTCTCTCTCTCTCATTCTCAATATCTGATCTCAGCATTTCCTTTTCGAAATAGCGCTGATCATGTCTTGCGTTGAGACGGCGAAAGGAGGCCCGGATTTGTTTCTCCGACGGAGCCGAGGCGAGGTTTTGTTCACGTTCCAAGTGAGATCAATGCTCTCCAACTGTATACACGCAATTTCGCTTGAGGCTTACAGTGGATGCTAGGCCCCCTTTAAGGATCAGTAGTACTAATTTTGTGTCTCGGCCAGCACGAATTTCTTACCTTTGGGGCCCCCTTCCCCATTGGTGCTTGTCATGATCTTTATCTAGATGATAGGGCTCCGAAGAATAATTTGGAAGAGCGGAATCGAAGGAAAGTGTGCCTGCCAGGAACGCAGCCACCCCCTAAATTGCTTTCCTAGGCAGCATCATTATCAATAGTCCTGGACCCCTGTCTGACCCAGCAACACCCTCTCTCTCTTCGGCCTCCGCCGTTCTCCTGCTCCGTGTCTATCCTCCTTTGACGCCTCACTATCCTCTTCGTCTCCATCGCTATCATCAGCCCACTCAGGCTCTTCGTCATCAAAATACGCCTCCTCCCTATCCATGTGCTCCAAGGAATCCAAATCCTCGTTTCTGTCCACCTTGCTGTAATCGAAGTCCTCATCTCCGCCTCGCACGAACCGCTCGCGCAGGAAGTCCTCCCAGGCAGCACGGCCCTCCTCCTTGGTCGCTGGCTTATCATCAGCCAGGTCCGAGTCGATGACAAAGTTGGTATCCCTCGCGCTACCATTTAGGGGGCGTCCAGAGAAGGCAGATACAGGTAATCTGTCACCCGTATATGAGGATGCGATTCTCTCCAGCCTCGCCTCGCCGCGCATAAGGGACGACTCGAGGGTCTTGCCCCAGCCCTTGGCGCGCCCTTCGGCCTCGCGCTCAGCGGGAGTTAGGAATCGTCGGACAAGTTTATCGTAGAGTTCAGGGTCTACTATTGAATCAGCAATCTAGTACCTCATGCTTTGAGACGTAAAATTCAATGTTTAAAGAGGCGATGCTCAGCTGAGGTCTCTGGGGGGGGGGGTTCCGAGCATCCCGAAGCGTTTGCTCAGCTTACCGGCGAATTCGTGTTCGGTCGAGGTAAAGTACTTGGGTGTCTTCTCCAAGTACTCCCTTCGCCTGTTCTGCACTCGAATCTTTGCAGCCTGGGATGGTGATCTCTGCGGTCTTGGCCGTGGTCTGGAGAAGGAGTTCGGGGTGGCTGGGGATGAATCTGAGTTCGTCCCCTTTAGGGAGTCCATCGTAGGACTGGCGCTGGATGTCGCGGCACGGATCAAGGTTGAAGTTCTGAGCCTCAAGTACCCGCCTGAGAAAAGTTGAAGCAAGATCCACAAAGCGTCGAGTGGTGTGCGTTGGTGAGCGGATATTCCGGAGACGGAGGCGAACGACTGATGTGGCGAGATTTCTCAACACGCTCGGTTCATCGATGTGCTGCGCCACCCAAGGACACGGTTCCGATGTCGTCCAGGTAAAAGACCCGCGTGTTTGGAGAGTCCGTTGGGCGCAAATTCACGGCGTGGATTGAGGTCGTTCAGCTGGTTCTGGATGACGAAGTTGAGAGGGTCGGTTGGCAGTTTGATGCTGTCGTCAATTTTAGCTTAGGGTCGTAGGCGGCCCGCTGTGGGGGGCCCAAATGCGGCCCGTCCCGAAGTGCGACATTGGCGCTTCGCACTGGACATACTACGGTACTGTGGTGCTATAGTATGGGGCAGTGGGGTGTAGTCGTACATCTTCCAGTACATCTTCCAAGACATCACACCGAGTGTCTACTTTGTACCAGACTACGTGTCACAATGAGAGGGTGCTTTTCCAGCAACCATTCTCAAGCTATCCTAGTGCCTTTCATGCACATCTTGAAGCGCACTTACTATAAGTGACAAGAGAGATGAAGGGGGTTATGTTGCGATTTGGCCTTCCAAAAGGGGAAGCAAGAACATCGGCCTTGTGTGAAGAAGATGGAGGGAACGAGATCATGGAGTTCATGCCCTCTGAGAAGCTTTGGCTCGAACCTTCAAAGAGTAGGAGGGATGCCCCTTTGCCCTGGGGTTCGGTCCCTTGACCCTGGAAGATCGAAACGACGAAACCTGTGCTTTCCTCCCTTGTCGTTGTTTCCTCCTCCTTTCCCACCCACCCACCATACCACCTAAATCTGACGAAAACTTGACCCTGTTTCGTCTTCTACCAGAGTTTCTTATTCTATTGGCCTCGACTGGCGATTGAGCATATCCACCTTCGTTTTCAGACCTTGGTCCATCTCGCGGTACGCCCCTGAGTGTCTGCAATTCCCTTCCAACCGAATCTCGTATCTTCGTCACCAGAGATATCCACCAGCAGTCCGCCCACTTTCACCAATCCAATGGGAAATTAGACTTCTCCCTCTGCGAGAATGAGCGGTGAGTGAGATGCCAATACCTGACCCTGGTCTCAATTCTCAGACTCTACATGTGTTCCTGCTCTCACAGGTGACAAAGCTCTCTTCTAATACGACTCATCAAACCAGGGTTCGACGTCACTCCCCGCCAGGCGAATGGTGGTTTCGCCACAGGCCAGCGCAATGGTGGCTTCACCAACGGCTATACGAACGGTCAGCTGAATGGTGGCTTGACCAATGGCCAGGTCGACCACGGTCAGGATGTTCTGGCCCGCCGCTTGGCCTTCCTCGAGCTCTCCGACACCCAGATGCAGCACGTTGCAAGCGAGATCCAGACTGCGCCCATCTTCACCGAGACCGTTCGTGCTGCTGCTGAAAAGGGCAATGGTACGCTGTTCTCCCAGTACGGCCTCATCGCTGGTGACGCCCACCTTCCCAGCCGATCAGAGGAGATGCTCTACTACAATGTTGCCGCGCCCTCCAGCACCTTTATCTGCGGCAGCCAAGGCTCAGGCAAGAGCTACACCCTCTCCTGCCTGCTCGAGAACTGCCTGTTCAAGTCTGACGCCAACGAGCTGCCTCGCCCTCTGACAGGTATCGTCTTCCATTACGACACTTTCACCTCCGACGACACGGGCACTCCTTGCGAGGCTGCTCATCTTGCCTCCAACCCCAATGTCAAGGTTCGTGTGCTGTGCGCTCCTACCAATGTTGGCTCCATGAAGAGGACCTACCATGGTATGAATATTGCCGTCGAGCCCCTGCGAATTCGTGAGCAGGATCTGAACACCAAGCGCATGGTGGACCTGATGGCAGTCAAGGTCGGCGGCTCAACCCCTCTCTACATGCACGTGGTCAATCGAATATTGAGGGAACTGCGTATTGAGCAGCAGCGGACCCCCGGTGCTCGGTTCAACTACCAGGCCTTCCGCCAGATGCTTGACCGAGAGGACCTGACCGACCACCAGCGAGTCCCCCTGGACCAGCGCCTCGACAACCTCGAGTCCTTCATGGCCATGAAGCGACAGCCCGGCAATGACTGGGCCCCGCGACCCGGCCAGCTCACCATTGTCGATCTTTCCTGCCCGTGTGTGACCCCCGAGAGTGCCTGTCAACTGTTCAACATCTGTCTGTCCCTGTTTCTCGAGCAGAATAAGGAGCCCGGCCGCGTGGTCGCCCTCGACGAGGCTCACAAGTATATGAACGAGAGTGGAGAGTCTTCAGCGCTAACTGAGAACCTGCTGGCGACGATCCGCCTCCAGCGTCACCTTGCTGCGCGGATCATCATCTCCACGCAGGAGCCAACCGTCTCTCCCAAGCTTCTGGACCTGTGCTCCGTCACCATCGTCCATCGCTTTACCTCTCCCGAGTGGCTTCGCGCCCTACAGAAGCACCTGGCCGGCGTGTCTGAGATCTCGGGCACGGTGCAGGCAACCAACGGCAGCGGTCTGGGCTCCGGCCACGTGCACAGCCTCTTTGCGCAGATCGTCCAGCTGCGAGCGGGAGAGGCGCTTCTGTTTGCGCCTAGTACCATCCTGCGACCCGACGGCACATCGCAGGTGGTCAAGCTGAGTGATGGAGTGTTGAAGATTCGGATCCGCAGGCGAGTTACGCATGATGGAGGCAGGAGCATCATGGCTGCCTAAGTTTGTTGCAGGCCCGGCCATAGGGCATTGGACCGTGGGAAAGTTTGTATACTGTCCCCAGGATAGGATGTGATTTTGTTGTTTGTACGGAGCATTTTGCTGCCGGATGATTTGTGCCGCGGCATAGGCTAAGGGGCGGTGTCATACTGAGAGATGCTGTGCAGTAAAGGCGTCATGAGTGCACGGTGTCAGGAGAAAATGATGGACGATTCTGGAAGGGATACTTGTGCAGATGATGGGTCAAAAGGGAATGGAAACCCCCAGGTTGCGTGCTAATAGTGAGAGCAGAATCGAATCTCCTATGATCAAAGACTTCTCGTTTCAACCCAGCAGCAGCCTGGTGGGCACCGGGACAAGATTTGGACAAGACCTGAAGTCTTGATGTTGAAGGGGTGTGCTGTGTCTATTTGGACTTTTGTCTTTTCACTTCTTCCTTTTTCTTGTTCTCTTCCTGGATGTTCATTTGCCCGTCTGCGTCATTCCTGGGATTGTGTATCTCCTCTAAACACGTTCTCCGTGGGCATAGTTTCTTTAGACTGGTCTCTCTCCTTCTTCTCTCACTCTGCAACCGTCACAATTGCGTTGCTGGGCGCTCCGATTTTGGACTTGCTCGGATATAACTTCTTAAAAGGATTCGTATTACTGTATCAAGTATGTACGCTATCCAGCCACCCTCTCTCCTCCTCCTTCACATCGCCCGCTCAACTCACATTTCCCAGCTCCCTCCCCAGCACCCCCAGCACCCCTGGCATCCTGCCCTCCAGATCCAAAATCATCTGCCCAAACAGCCCATTCGCCCAATTAAACCACTGCCTCGTCCACACGCTCCCATCCCGCGCGCTCACGCTCTCGTGCATCAGCCCGAGCCCGTCGGTGCAGCGCCCCAACTCGCGCAACGCCCCCTCCACCTCCGCCTCGTCGTCGCTCGTCAGCACCTGGGCGATCTTGGGAATGGGCCACATCGTGCCGGCGCCCGTGTGCGGGCTCCCGATCCCCGAGATGACGGGGCCTTGGGCGTGGTAAGGGATGTCGCGGCTGAGCATCTTGTTCCTGGTGGCCCGGTAGACGGAGTCCGACCTGTCCAGGAAGCCGTACACGGGCATGGCCAGCAGGCTGGGCACGTTCGCGTCGTCCATCACGTTGGCGCCTCCGAACCCGTCGACCTCGTACGCGTACACGGCGCCGTACTTGTCATCCTGCACGGTCCCGTGCTTCTGGATCGCCTTTCCCAGCCCGTCCGCGAAGGCCATCATGCTCGCCGCGGTGGGGCGCTGCCCGTCGATCACGTTCATGATCGCGGCCGCCTTCTACAGGTACACGGCGAGCATCGCGTTCGCGGGGATCAGGAACTGGAACGTGCAGTCGTCGTCGCTGTGGCGGAAGGCGCTCCGCACTAGCCCTGAATCGCGCTGCACGGGCGTGCCGGCGCCGTCGTTGCGCAGGCCGCCGCGGAAGCGGTAGGGGCTGTCGAGCAGGCTACCATCCTCCACGTACATGGGAGTTGTCATGTTGTTCAGTGCCTCTAAGGCGGTCTCCATGGCGCGCACCCAGTTGAAGCGACCAATAGGAGTTGAGTCGTTCGTAGAAGAGTGGTAGTCCACGCTTGCCATGAGGAAGTGCGCGATGCTGTCGACCTCCCATTTGCACTCCCACACCGTGTCGGTGTTGAAGGACGGGAAAAGGTTGTCGGCGCTGCCGAAGCCAGGCTCGAACGAGATACCGGACTCGGGCGGGGGCTGGAAGGATTGGCAGTATGGTTGGAGGGTGAGGTAGCGGGATTGCAGATTGATGACGCCGCGAAAGAGGCGAGCTAGCGTGCTGTCGACTGTGGTGCTGGATAGGAGCGAGACGTAGGGGTGGATCTGCGCCGCGGAGTCGCGAAGCCACATTGCGTTGCTGGAGGAAAGGATGGTGAGAAGCCCCGTCATAATCCTGGCTCTGATGAGAGAAGACTCACACGCCACCTGTATATACGAACGCCAGCTCCTCGTCCGAGTTATCAGCTGCGTTCCCCATCCAGGCTACCGTTGTGTCCAGTGTATTCGGCACTTGACACAGCGCGGGGGCATGTCAACATAGCCGTCCATCACCATAAATTCCGACGACTCGAGAACGTCACTCACAGCTGTTCTCAAAGATGCGGAACAGATCGGGGTCTTTGATATTGCTGCGCATCTCCTCGATCTTTGCGTCGACCTCCGGCAAGACTAGAGTGCGACACGATGGCTCTGGGCGTAGCTGCCATAGTTGGGGCGCCCGTCGGGGAGGCTGCCCACGACACAGTGGATGAGCGTGTAGAAGAAGATGGCGAGGTAGAGGGTGATTCTGCCCATGATCTAAGGACTGGGAAGAGGTTTGTCGTCGCGGAGGTTGTTGCTGGTTGGTAACCGAGTATTAGGTGAGGTCAGGTCCTCGGCCCTAAGACATGGACAGAATTTGAGGTGGCAGTCTTGGGTGCTGTCCATCTTCAATCTATCTGACGGAAGAGACTATCCTGGAAGGTACGGTCTACATTGCTTTGAAGCTTAGGTGCCCCTTGGACGTTTCCGTTCGGGGCGAATTCCAGCCGAGGAGCTTTCGTATGGCGATCATTTCGTCCGAGTGCATCTCGTCGACATGGTTGTTCTTGCCCATCCCGATGACCATCGACAGAACCTTGGACTGCCAGCATTCATGAGCCATGCCTCGCTTCTGTTGACCCCGCCTGCTGTGTTGCGAATGTGCTTGGGAATGGCATGTCGTCGCCATCCCGAGTGTCTTACCCATCAGCATTCCGGGGACTGATACCTAGGTTAGTTGGTTAGGTACCCACATCCATCCATCCAGGCCTCCGTCACGATGGCTTGGTCGAGTTCGAAGTACCATTCATTGAAGTAACGTTCAGTCAGTCCTTGCATGGCTCGTCTCAGAGATATTCCGAATGTTCCTATGAATTTTTAGAAGCCACCAGAACCATTTCCAAGTGGGTCAGATCTCGCGGTCTAGAGGCCGGTAAAGAGGAGGGAGATTTGATCTCGATCTCGGCCGAAATGAGGTCCCAATGCAAATGCAATGGCCCAATGCAACAGCGACCCGGCCGTGATCCATGACCCCATGACCCTGTAACGGACCCCGCTGGAAGCGGAATGGGCCTGCCAATGGGTTCCAATGGGCTCCAACGGGCTCCTCGTTGTCTGCCCAATTCTCCGCAGCGTTACCACAGTAGGTAGTAGGTACCATGTTAGTTTGCCACGGGTCGACGCTGTCGCCAAAGATGCAGAAGCCAATGGTTGGATTGAACGCTGGCTCGCATGAGGAGTTCGCAGGGCGGCAGCACAGCAAGCCACAGCAGCACACATGCCTTCGAATCAGACCATCTAGTCTCATAATCTGCATCTTTCTCCTGCTCCGGTCTGGTCTTGCTAGGTATATCTTATCCGAAGTGGAACGCTCAATACGGCTTTATATCCGGAGGGCTTCCGGACGCATACCCTTCTCACTCTCAGTCTCATTCTCAGTCTCAGTCTCAGTCTTAGTCTCACCCCTCGCCTCTCACCTCATGGATTAGCATCTCGCAGACACCGAGCGAGACGACGACGGCAACGGCAACGACGGCAACGACGACGGTGACAGCGACAGCGACGGCGACAGCGACGGTGACGACGGCGACGAGGACCGTGCCGACTGTTCCTGCTCGTGCTCGTGCTCGTCCGTCATTCGTCAACACCCTCCTTGTCCACATCGGCATCGCCATCGACATCGACATCGACATCGTCATCGACATCGATGGCCATGTCGGCTGGCATGGCTGAAATGGCAGCCAAGATCCGGGCCAAGTTCAGGAGACGGCATTCGGCAGTCCCCGGCCTCCACTCGCTGCTCAGCAGGTCAAGCATCCGATCGTCTGGCAGCCACGGCAGCAGTCTGTTTCGCCCGGCTTCTTACAGTCACAGTCACAGCACAAGCCAACACGATCATGAACATGCTGACCATCATGCTGACCGGGACTCCCAATCGCCTTCAGGCAGCTCACGCGCCTCGGTGATCGACGCGCAAGACCAGCAGAATTCCCCTTCGCAGCCTGATGGGCACACGGCCGATCCACAGGGAGGCGAACAGCCCGCGGCAGCGGCAGCGGTAGCGGTAGCGGCAGCAGCAGCAGCAGCAGCAGCAGCAGCAGCAGCAGCAGCAGTGGTAGGACAAGGGGACGAGGTACCAGAGGCAGCCCATGAGGCTGAGGGCCCTGGAAAGAAGCAGCAGCAGGCACGACATCATCATGACCATACTTCTCTGCAACAGCCTTCTTCTTCTTCTTCTCCCTCTTCTCCTTCCCTTTCCCCCACAGACATCAATGGTTTCTCTATAGGTAGCACAGCTCCCGACCACCCCACCGCCGGCGAGAGTAGTAACATGCTCGGCCCTGCAAATCTCGACCACGGCCTAACTGCCGCGCCCGCAGCACCCGCACCACCCGCACCACCCGCAGCACTAACAGCTCCAGCTCCAGCGCTGCCAGCTCCAGCGCTGCCAGCTGCTGAGGCTCTTCCGCCACCGCTAACTCCAACCTCCCGCAGCAGCATCCTGGCCACCACTGAGTCGCTCGAAACTACTACTACCTCTACAGGTACTACTACTAGCGACATGCCCGCCAATGATCGGCTGCCTGCACTGCGCAAACTCTCCAGCATCCACGAACAACCATCCCCGGACCACGCCCAAACCCAATCTCCTCAACCTCTGTCCACACTTGCGCCTGCGCCTGAGGTCGTTGACCACTCGCCATCGCCCTCGCCATCGCCCACCACAATTGCGCTGCCCGCTGCAACGCCAACGCCAACCTCCATCTTCCCCAAAAAACGAGATGATGCGAGGCTGTTGCGCACTGCTCCTCTCACGCCCAAATTAGGACCCCCCACGGCATTGAGGCCGCTCCACATCCATCTTCCTCCGGCCTCCTTCGGCCCGCCCTCAGCCTCGAATCTCTCCCCGACCGCCTACAGCAGCACCGCGCCCACCTCGCCCCTCCGCCATTCCACCACCATATCAGCAGCCCCGCCAGCTCGACCCGCTCCCGTCCGCCGTCAGTCTCTGCTCTCCAACAGACAGTCGACCCTCATCCAGACTCTGCTGCGTGGCTCACAGCCAGAAGACCTCAACAACCTGAACACCGATCAATTGCTCCCCATCAGCGGCAACATGGTAACACGGAAGATCTGGGTCAAGAGACCCGGCGCCTCGGCCACGCTGGTCACCATCAACGAGGACGATCTGGTAGACGATGTGCGGGAAATGATTTTGCGAAAATATGCCAACTCGCTGGGACGTCAGTTTGATGCGCCGGACCTTACGCTCCGTATCCGACCCGGTGGAAACCAACAGGAGCGGATGCTGGGACCCGAGGAGCCCATGGCGAGGACGCTTGATGCTTACTTCCCCGGTGGACAGACCATCGACGACGCTCTCGTCATAGACGTGCCCCTACGACGAACCCCGCGAGCCTCCCCACGAGCAGGTCCTCCCCACGCGCCACATATACAGTACTACGTCGAAGATCCCCGGCCCCTCGAGACAGCCAACGACTATTTCGGCCCCGGCGCGCTATCGGCCCTCCCCGTCACCGTGACCGCGCCGCCCAACGGCTCCGGGCACGGGCACGCCATCTCCGTCCTCACTACCGGCCAGGTCCCGCAAATCCCCTCCCCAGGCGGACGACGAGCACGGGACTATAGGGAACGACCGGACCGACCGCGGTTAGGAAGGAAACATACCTCGTCCCCGACGTTGATCAACCTGGTCTCCGGCGCGACGCACCAGAGCTCCATGGCAGCAGCGGTCACAGCCCCACACGGTACGCACGCAACTAAATCTAGGATACGTTCAAGAACTCATTCCGAAGCATCAGACGCCTCCCAGGCCGCCCCCCAACCC
>MUZK01003810.1:0-16880 GCA_003013055.1 Juglanconis sp. DMW523 | reverse complement strand
GCTACCCCCCTGCCCCCCGTCCGTGGCGATCGGGGCTCAGTGCTGAGTGCACGGCCCGCCGGGCAAGGTGTCAGCTTAGTGGACCCTGCGTCGCCGAATTCCAACGTCGCTCTCTCTCCTGCCTCCTACAACACACACGTCGACAACCTTTCTACGCGCCCGGCCGGACGACCGCACAATGTCTGAACTGAAGACTCAGTTAGAGACTCCAAAATGGGTCGCTGATCTCAACTCGCCCCCTCCATACAAATCCAAGGCCGCCGGCATCCCGGATCCCCCAGGCTTCCCATCACAGTCCTCCGGCAGCTCAAAGGTTCGCGAAGACACCTCTGCGAGGATTCATGAGCTCGGCTAACCTGTCGATGCAGAAGAAGGATGCCTCGAAAGACACGAAAGCCCACCCGCGGAAACAGGCAACACCGGAAGAGATGGACACGCTCAAGCTGAAGAAGGCCTGGGAGGTGGCACTGGCCCCGATCAAGAGCTTGCCCATGACGGCGATCATGATGTACATGACGGGCAACTCGCTACAGATCTTTAGCATCATGATGGTCTTCATGGCATTCAAGAACCCCCTCGTCGGCCTGATGAGTACCAACCAGGCCTTTGAGAGATTTGAGACGGACTCGAACAAGGCGAAGATGCTGCAGGTCAAGCTCGCATATGTTGCCATGCAGCTGGTCGCTCTGGCGGTGGGAATATGGAAGGTTAATGCAATGGGACTATTACCAACGACAAGATCGGATTGGCTTGCATGGGAGGCACAGCGAGAGCCTTTGGAGTCCGCGGTGGTGGCGTTGTGAACTGGTTCGTGCACTTATGGGCATGTCCGTCTTATTCGAGAAACAACAGCATCAGCAGCACCTGTATCCCTAGCGGATCGAACGAGCATTCGATAAATGCCATGGTACCGTGGTCCCGGCCCTAAAGGCGTGATCCGAATCATGGTCTTCATACAGCACGTGGTCAAGCAGCAGTGTCTGGCAATCTTCAGTGAACTCGCCACACCGCTCATGATGACCGTGATACTGCATTCTTGGTAGGGTGCCGTGCAGTCAAGCTCAGCCCAGCCAAGGAAGATGAGCCAGTTTATACTTCTGACTCCGCGCGGATGAATTGCTTCGGCTGCCACACAACCAATCCGAGTTCCGAACTCCAGTCTTGACTCGGCGCCGAACATCTAAGTGGAAATGTGCATCGCAAGTGCCAAACTTACATCCAATGCCATTTTTGGAATCGCGATCTCTGCGCTTTCAATCCTCCCTGTCCGACGAATACAAAGAGTGGATGGTTCCGAGTGATCATGGCTTGCATGCTGGAGTCTTCAGAGAGCGTGTCTGCGATGCCTCGGACTTCAAGACCTCAAATCTTGTCTGTTAAATATAAAGGCTACTTGCTTTACATGTGATGGCTTCTCATCAATTGTCGGTAACAGCTGCTGCAGTCTTGTTGACCCTAGCAAGTGCTCAGGACGAACCCCTGCTGTCAACCATCGCCACCATTCCCGAGCTGTCGACCTTATCATCCATACTGAATGCAAGTGGGGGCAATCAGCTGAATCCAGCCCTGGAGGAGCGCTTCAACTCGGCACTCGATGGACGAAACTACACAGCCTTGGTGCCTACAAACGATGTGAGAGACCCAAACCCTCCGAAGACGATCATGTTCACTAACCCTCCCTGCCAGGCCTTCACGAGGATCTCACCCGATCTGATGGGAACCCCCACTGCGGCGCCCACATATCCAATCCTCGAGGCCATCATCCGAACACACATTGCCGAATGCCTGGTGACCTCAGCCAACATCGTCTCAACTTCGCCTGTCGAGGCCATCGAGGGCTTTCCCCTCGCAGCCTATAGCTCCAGCGACGACGGCCCTGTCCTCGTCAACAACCAGGCACAGATCGTGGCAGTAGACTCCTTCGCTCTGAATGGCGTCATTCACCAGATCGACCAGGTGCTGAACCCTTTCACGGCGTGCTTTGGCGTGAGCAACGCTACCACCGCGCCGCAGATCTCCGAGACGGACGGAAGTATCGCGGACGTTCTCCTCACCGACGAGCGGCTCACCATCCTCCGCGACGTCCTCCTCGCCCTGGAACCAGACCTCGTAAGACGGCGTCTCCATCTCTCCGAGCCGGACGACATACCGCAGATCTTCGCGGCACCGTCCAACGACGCTTTTGCCGCCGCACCAGCGGGAACCGCCGAGTCGTCTCAAGCACCCTCGAACCAACCGGTTTCCCTTCAGCTCTTCAGCTTCGGTTTGCTGCACATGGACGCCAAGCTGGTGGACCTGGATCGCTCTGCTGGAGCCATCCAACTCCCCAGTGTGTTTACTGGCATCAACGTCACCGTGAACCAGGTGTCGGGGGGCGCGACGTCTTTGAACAATGCTGCGATTCAAGAGCAGATGTGTGGGTCGAATGGGTGCGTGTGGATTGTCGATCGGATTCTGTATCCATTATATTTGGCTTTTGGACCGTTGGACAGGGCGAGCGCTTGAAGGCAGGTATAGCCTACCTGCTGTCTCTGCGGTGCTTCAGCACAAGTCGTCACCGTACTTGCTGTTGTTGATGGAGGCAATATCGTCTGTGCGAGCTCGTTGCCAGATCGATCAACCTTTAGCGGAGACCTGAAATGTCCCATCGAGAGCCGGGGGACTCGTCAATATTCCACTATGCCCTCGATCATCAGCTGATATCTGTCTGTGACTTGCTAATCTGCACAGCAATAGGTGCTGTTTTTGTATAGTCCCATGTACAGACGATCCGCATGTTTTTGTTTGCATTACCAACGTCCGTAAAGCGCGCTCCATATGCAATGGGCGCGGTGGGTGCCGCCACGTTTGAGCGGTAGAACTACCTAGACGTGTGTTGAGCGAAGAATATATGAGGGAAGTAAGGAAGTATGCGGGCATGTACAATTTCCGGAGAAGGTCCGTTTCCCTTGCTCTGACCGTTGAGTTCTGCATACTTCTTTCTGTCGTGGGCAATGACGCCACAGCCAGCTCCTGAGAGACACTCGCTACGGAAAGTAGCTACCAGCTCTCTAGGGCCCTACTCTGCTCGGGTTGATCCTGAGTAAGAGACGTGCTCCTGATGCATGCGCGGCGAGGGTCAGCTTATACCGGAGATAGCACCTAGACGCCACAAGGTCTTTCTGGTTGGTGTTTTCTTCCACTGCAACCAGATTCCCTTCCCGGTGGCAGAGATTCTCGCCTGATCCACCCTAGAAGGGTCGTGAATCGACTGGCCTGTGGGGGGACCCGGAAATTATGCGAAGTACTCGCAGAAGGATCTTCACGAGGCGGGAAAGCGCATGGAACCCAAACACCAGAGTCCACACGGCCAAAAAGATGTATGTATCTTATTAGGGCCTGTTCAGGCTTCTGAATGTGCTCTAACCTAATCAAGGTGTAAAGACTGGCAACCACTTCAGGACAATTCACCCTGCATAAACACAAGACCTGGAACAGCAGACATCATGAGCTTCACGGTCTCTCTTGACATTACCGTCTTCAGTGAATGGGGCCTCTGACGCTGTCTAATCCTCCTCCAAAAACTTCCCAACAGTGAGCATGAAGTCTTCCGTCTCTTCCAACTGCGGCAAATGGCTGCTCTCCGCAAATCTCACCCACTTCACCGGGCTCTTTATGCCCTTGAAGAATGGCGCCATCACGACATCCTGCGCCTCATCGAATTTGCCGTTGATCAGCAAAGTCGGTACTTGGATCTGACCCAGCTCGGGCTTAATATCCCACGTCTTCAGATTTCCGATTACGTGGAACTCTGACGGGCCATTCTGCGCGCATATTCTCAGCCACGGACAGGTTCCAGTCAAGCGTCTCTGCGGCGTGGGCACTCACCATGGTATAGTAAACCGTGTCATCCTCCTTCAAATGCTCCATCGTCTCAACAAATTCCTTCGGCATGGGATCCACTCTGCACACAAACCACTTATAAAATTCCAAGACGGCCTTCTCATACTCCTCACTTTCCGTCTTCCCCTCCTCCTCACACCGCCTCAGCGTCTCCTGGACATCCTTTGGCAGCAGACTCCGCATCTCATTCGCCACGGTGACCCAGATGGCCATATCCGCGGGGCTATCGCAAACCACCAGCTTCCTCAGCCCGACATGCCGCGTGGTGGCGTACTGCGCGGCAAGCATGCCGCCCCAGCTCTGACCCAGGACGTCGAACTGTTTGAGCCTGAAATGCCGCACGAGATTGTTCAGCTCGTCGATGAACAGCTGCGGCTTCCAGAAGCTGTCGTCCTCCCGACGCTCGCGGAACCTGGTGCTGTTCCCGCAGCCGATCTGGTCATACAGGATCACGGGACGCGCATACGGCCCGGTCGAGAGCAGAGACAGCGTCTTGAGGTAGTTGTGCGTGGCGCCGGGCCCGCCGTGCAGCACAATGAGGGGGACGGAGTGGGAAGTGAGGGTGCCGTAGAGGGCGTACCATGTCTCGGCTTGGACGTCTTTGTTATAGGGGACGGCGAAGGGGATTTTGCCAGTGCTGGTGGGTGGAGGATAGGGGCGGATCTGGCCTGGAGGAGGCTGCCGGATCGTGGGGTCCGTGATGTTCAGGAGGGAAGATTGGGAGGCCATCTTGGACTCTAAACAAAAAGACCAGAAAAACAAAAAAAAAACAAAAAAACACTAGAGATTACCTAGGACATACTTCATGTTAGGACGACGAAAGAGGGACGAAGTGAAAGACCTACATCGCCATGACCAATGGCTCGAGATACGGTTTGATCATCCTCGTCCTCATGAAGTCTACCGCGTACTAAGGTAGTAACGTTCTCCTTGTTCCCAAAGAGGTTTAGGGGGTTTTCTCGGCTGTGATTGTTTCAATCAACGGCTTACATATTCAAACATTTAATTCTATCTCATATCTTTGCATCGTTCACTATGGTATGCTTCCATCACTTGCTGGATCATCCCCGGATAACTATCCCCAGTAGGTTCTGCACGACTCTTCAGAGGGAAGATTTCTACACAATCTTTCACATAGTACATACTAGGTATTATAGTACCACAGTGGATCTAGATCGAGAATGACATCATCCCTGCGGTTGGCAGCAACTACCGGTGATGAGCACATTCACCACCATTTTGAGCTTCGGGTATCCTGAGTTGCTTCCCCGCGTCCGGAATCCACTTCTTCGGTCGACCTCACCCGAGACCGAAGCATGAGAAGCAACATCACGAACAGCTGGCCGGGAGGGACCTCGAGATACTCGATCTGCCAGCTCGCTTCAACTCCGCACCAATCTTGTGCCTTCTTGCCTTCCATAGACTCGGTTGTACTTGGACCAGCAACATGGACGCGGCTATTGAATCACCAGGATTTATTTTGTAGCGTGACAGCCCGCACCAGGGCCAGGCATTGTACCTGTGGAAAGATCTCTGGTATGCTTACTGTACAAAGAACTTTCATGTCAACACGTCAGATGCACCTTTCGGTCCTTTCCCGCACCACAGCACCTGTACATACTCTAACGAATCTAGCCCTGGCTAAATATCACGGATACACTATTATTCAGCATCACAACCTTTTGGGGGAAACATGGTATCAAGAAGGATATTGCTCACTCTGCTGCCATTGTGGCTGGCGATAGCCACCGCGCTGGAGTATGTCACGGTGCCTCACTCCCCAGATGAGACACAATGGTCTATCGATGAGAAGCTCGTTGAGCCAAGAACCAGGAATTCTTCAGTGTGGCCATATGGCCCCTTCAGCACCAAGGGACGAGACATCCTCAACGCCCGTGGTGAGGTGATCACCTGGGCAGGAGTGAATTGGCCTCTCAGCCTCGAGACAATGATACCAGAGGGCCTGGAGTGGGTCTCGGCTGAAGAGATTCTGGACAATGTGGCCAGTGTCGGATTCAACTTCATCCGCATGTGGGTCTTGCCCTGCCAATGGCCATGCGCAAATGCTGATTCGAGGCAGGGGCTACGCTATCGAGATGGTAGATCAGGTGTACGACCGTGACGGCGAAGACGTCCCCTTGGAGGTAGCCATGATCCAAGCTCTGGGCTACATCAACGGAACGAAGGTCACGAACGAGATCGTGGCCAAGAACCCCGGCTGGACACGAGAAACGACGCGTTTCGAGATCTGGTCCGACATTGCCAGCATCGCGGCCAAGAAGGGCATCTTCATTCATCCGGATGTGCATGTTGGAAAGGCACAGTGGTGTTGCTCACACGTCGATGGCAACGCATGGTTCGATGACCTGACCTTCAACACGACCAGCTGGTTGAGGGGTCTAGCGTACGTTGCGGACTGGGCGAAAGACCATCCGAATGTCGTGTCGATGTCTCTTCACAATGAGCTGCGTGAGTCCTGGAATAACACGGGCCTCTCCTACAATTGGCAGACGCTGGTAGGCAATATGACAGCCGGCTGCGATGCCATCCACCAGGCAAATCCCGACATCCTCATCACCTGGTCGGGAATGCAGTACGACGAAGACCTCTCGGCTTTGACAACTAAGAAGAACATCTTGACCGCCCCTTGCTACAAATGCACGGCGATTGTCGACGCCCACCGACGAGACCCGGTCTACTTCGACCTGGACAGCTACTCCTGGTCTGACAAGGTGGTCTGGGAGCTGCATCTGTACTCTACGAGCGAAGATATCGACACTGGGACCTGTGAAATAGTCGAGGCCGGCTTGTACAGGAATGGCTTCAACGCTCTCGGGATCGATCCTCCTGCTGCCTGCAACATCACCAACGACTGCCCGCCACCACAGCGGATCACGCCGGTGATTCTGACTGAGTTTGGCCATAACCAGGACCCAACGATGTACAACGACACCTTGCAGAGTTGTCTACAGCAGTATACTAAGAAACACGACGTCAGTTGGGCCATGTGGGCGTTGGCTGGCAGCTACCGGATCAGGTCCGGTGCCCAGGGGGTGGGCGATACCTGGAGTTTGTCGAGTTACAACTGGTCTGGTTGGAATTTTCCAGAGGGTATTGAAGAATACTGGAAACCTTGGGTCGCAGCGATGAATGTCACCAAGCTGGACTGACACGGATGAAGGTAGAGAAAAAGCCACCAACCATGACAGACCGCAGCATAGCACGAATAATAATACGATTGAATCAGTCGGTCGAGGCTCTCCTAGAAATAAGAATCTCATAAATTCTGTCCCAAAATTCTCTGACGCCAAGTTTGTTTACTGGGCAAATCTGAGACTACCGAAAGCGTCTGGACGTGACATGGCACCGACGCCAAGATACTCAGCCCGATCTCTGGGACTTCATCCCGTTTTTATTCACAGGGGCAGCACGTAGTTTCTGCAACCAGGCCACAGGAAATCGGTTCTTTCCAAGCTTTTGACAGCATCCCTACGTATTTCGCAACCGGATGCCTGAAAAGACCAGACCTGTTGTGTCGGATTCGTTCGCCAAGTGGGTTGCGGAACTTCAGTCAACTATGCAACTATGTGCATTTTGGAACCTGCCCCATACATAGGGGCACGAAATTTACAACTTGTTTCCGGGTCTTGTTCTTTTGATCTGGACTCAGTGAATGAGCTTTGCCCCATCATTTCGCACCTTGTTACGTGCTCAACTTGTCTTCCGGAAACTAAACGCTGAGCTGTGCTCTGTTTCCAGTACTATCTTGTAATATCGTCGTTGATCGGCCTTGCATTCTACACTCTAGTCACGATGCAGTTCGGATATCTCTCTTCAGCTCTCCTAGCCGTCTTGGCTTACAGCGAGGCGGGCCTCGGCTTCACGGTAAGGCCCATCAGAGGCCCTCCCTCGATCAGTCACCAGTGGCACGCCGATTCTGACTTGTTTCTTCACAGGGCGGTTCCACCGGTCAAGTGGCAACCTATATCAAATGGCGCGCCCCTGCGGTCCTCAAGGAACGCCAGATCAGCATCGGTGGTGATGGCAGCCTCAGCCTCGGAGGCCCGGGAGGTCTGACGATCGGTGGTGGTGGCAACCGGCAGGGCGGAGCGGCCGCAGAAGCCCCGGGTGCAGCCAACACCACGAACGCGCAAGGAAATGGAGAGGCGGCCCAGGGCCAGGGCCAGGGCCAGGGCCAGGGCCAGGGACAACAGACCCAGTCCACATCTCTGGGAGACTTCATTGCCGCAGCCACGGGGGCCGCGAGGAACCAGACGGGCGCTGCGGGCGCTGCGGGCGCGGGAGCTACTCCTGAGCAGGGTGTTCAGGGGAAAGAAGGGGCCGGTGCTGCTGAGACCGCGGCTAAAGAAGGACAAGGAAGCGGCCAGGCTGCTCAGCAACCTGCTGCTGAAGGAGCAGGCCAAGCCGGAGCCGCAGCCGCCAACGAGGGAGCTGCGAAAGCTGGTGAAGCGGCTGCTGCGGAGGGTCAGCCGAAGGCAGTGGCCGAGTCGGAGCAATTTTCCGAACAGGCCGGTATCACGTTGGGTGCTGATGGTTCAGCCCAGAACCTGGGAGGGAACTTGGGCATCACAAAGGTATTTGAGTCCCATGCCCCTTGACGATCGCCCCCGGTGATTATGATGATATGTTGGAGTGTATCGAGCTGACCATTTCTACTATTTGACAGGGTAGTGATGGGAGCACGTCTGTCGGTGGAGATAATGGGATCAACGTCTCAGCCGCAGCTCCTGCTCCTGCTCCTGCTGCTGCTGCTCCTGCCGCTGCTCCTCCTGGTGCTGCCCCTTCGGCTCCTGCTCCTGAGGCTGTTGCTCCTCAGGCTCCTGCTCCCGCAGTGCCTGCTCCTGCTGTACCTGCTGCTCCTGCTGAGGGTCAGGGAGAAGCTGCTGAGTAGATGCGAGGTTTCTGTTGGAAAGCCGCTCGGCATGATCATAGGAGTGAGGCGAGGCTTTCAATTTTGGTACCCCCCCCCCCTTTTTCTTTTCAAGGCTAGAATTCATACCATGCGAATGACATATCTCAGTCCCTGACTTTGTCATCAGCATGGCCTTCTGAGGTCGTCATGATTTCTATGACTTTGCAATGTGACGTTTTGTATCCTTTGCTCTACCTAGGTAGTCTAGGTAGTCTAGGTCATGGGCAGCCTCGGAACTCCTTGTGGTCGTGATCTGCCCGACCTTTGTCCGATTCACATGAAGGTGCGAGGGCTCATGGAATTCTCAATAAGTAGTCAAGGATGTATGATTACATAAAGAACATGGATATACATACCCGTATACATATAGGATCGATGGAAGAATAGTGAATGTGACATCAAACCTCTTAACGTTACCTAGGTAAGTTGGAATTTTGCAAATTCCTCCAACTCGTTAGAGCTTACCCTGTTCTTTGCTTTTTCCCCCCTTCTCCCTTCCTTGCAATATTGCTTGTTCTTTCTCTGGGCATGATCCTATTCGTCCTTAGATTTATTAACAAGCCTTTGTTAGCTCTTGTTGAACCCCTATTTGTCTTTGCAGAGGATTTTGTCCCCACTATGCGGCCGCAGACAGCCGAAATTGCTGTGTATCCAACAATTTACCTACCAAAGAAGTTCAGGCTAAAACGTCAATGTAGTCAATATGCGGTGGGCTATGGAATCCCCATCCAGAAGATCGGTTCCTTTGGGTCCCTTTTCGTGATCCATTCAAGCTGCGCGGTACCCTTTCACCGTGGTTTTATCGGTCCACATCTCCATTGAGATCATCGATACGGTCTTGGTCAATTTCGAAGAATAGGAGCTCCAAGGATTCCAAATTTCTCCCTGTTTGTCCGATGTCTGGTGGCGGCCATTTTGCTTCTAAGGTCAGTTGTAACTTGTGTGACCTCTTCGGCGACGGTTGGCCTCTGACGCGTAAGCCTCAATTGACAGGGGCGAATGATCGACCCACTTTTCAAGGTGCTGACAACAAGATCATGAGATGCCGGGAGAGAGGCGAGATTTCGGTCGTGGGGTTTGTACCTAGATACTTTGCTCTCCAGATACAAGATACAGTACGTAGGATGGCGGGACAGCACTATAACAGGGCGGCATACGATGGGGGCATACGATGGGAGCATACGATGGGGGCATACGATGGGGGCCGATCAAAGATCATCAGGATGCCGCTGAAATGAGTAGCTGCCCCTTGCATAAATGCAGATCTGACGTGCAGGAGATCGCGGGAGACACCTATAACACGGTACCACAGCACCACAGTACCATAGTACGTGGCCCACAGCGAAAATCACCTTGACTTTCAGAGTGGGGGTGGTAAGGTGGTAAGCCCACACTGCAGCGAAGTGGGAGGTTTCGGAAGAAAGATGCTCACCTCAGCACTGTACCACTTGGGCAGGCCTTCTGAGCCGGCCATTGATGAAAAGAAAGGGAGCAAAATTTCATGAGCGCACGGATGGAACACGCACTTCCAACGCGGTCATTGTGCCGATATCTTCGCGGCCCACGTCGTTCGGCCCACGTCGTCCGGCCCACGTCGTCCATCCGCAACTTGATAAGGCTCCCTTTCCGCCCCGACCCCACGGAGAATCTTAATTCAACCCATGAGAATTTGCCGACGCCACAGGGCCCAAATGCCACCATTCTCAAGCTGGCCAACTGCAAACATAGACGCCATCGTTGATCCACAATTGCATGTGCTCGTTTCAAATGCCCAAGCTGGTTGGACCCTGCACCCGCCGATTGGTTGGTCGCCAGTGGATCCGACCTACTTTGTACTTCCTTCGACCTCACCCGCGGGCGCTAGGCTGGAATATTGCCCTTGCCATCCCCCCCGCTCAGGCTGCAAACATGCAAAAACAAACAAGATATTTAATACGAGGATGCGTCGGTGTCCTGCGCGACTCCTTACTCCCATGATGGGATTCCGCATTCCTAGGGCCGTTCCCATTCTAACATCGCCAACATGGTTGGCTTCCACTCCTTTGTACGATGCCTGCTGGCAGCTTCACTTGTTCGCGCCGCTCCTTCTCGAATGCTGGACGCTGGCTCGTCCCCTTCACGCCTTGACAAACGGGCAGATACAGCAACAGCATCGTCAGACGACAAGCTCGTCTTTTGTCACTTCATGATTGGGATTGTTTCCGACCGGACCAGCGCAGCCGACTACGATTCGGACATGCAGCTGGCCAGAGACCTCGGCATCGATGCTTTTGCCTTGAACATCGGCACAGATGAGTTTACCGACGAGCAGCTTGGGTACGCGTACGAGTCTGCGGCCAACAACGACATGAAGGTTTTCATCTCGTTCGATTTCAACTGGTTCGACCCAGCCACGGATGCAGACACCGTCGGCCAGATCATCGCCACGTACAGCACACAATCCGCACAACTCAAGGTGGATGGCGCCGTCTTTGCTTCTTCTTTCGCGGGCGATGGCCTCGATGTCTCGGCTGTGCGAAGTGCTGCCGGCGTCGATGTCTTCTTCGCTCCCAACTTTCATCCGTCCGAAACCACCGATCCCACTGATCCCACTGTCTCCCTCGACGCGGCCTTGAACTGGATGGGCTGGAACAACAACGGAGACAACAAAGCACCCACGGCAGACACCATCAACATCACTGTCCTGGATGGTGATCATATTTACAAGGAGTGGTTGGCGACGAGGTCTGCACTCAAGTACATCGCACCCGTCTCTCCGTGGTTCAGCACGCACTACGGCGCCGAAGTCAGTTACAGCAAGAACTTCGTCTTCCCGAGCGATCTTCTGTGGTTCGAGCGCTGGAACCAAATCCTATCCTTGAGCCCTCAGTATGTGGAGATTATCACCTGGAACGACTACGGAGAGTCACATTATGTCGGCCCTTTGTCCTCGCCACATTACGACGACGGAGCATCAAAATGGGTGAATGATATGCCTCACGACGGCTTCCGGGACATGGCCAAGCCTTTCATCGCGGCTTTCAAGGCTGGCGCGTCATCTGTCGACGACTACATCACCGAGGACCAGCTCATCTATTGGTATCGACCAACTCCGAGCGATGTCGAATGTGACTCGACTGACAACACCATGACGGCCGGGTCCAACAGCAGCGGGAATTACTTCCATGGGAAGCCGAACGGCTACCAAGATTTCGCGGATGCAGTCTTCGTGGTAGCTCTTCTCACCGCTGATGGTACCGTGACCATCAACTCTGGGGGCACAGTTACCACCTTGGACGGCGTAGCTGGGGCAAATGCATTCCAAGTCCCCATGGGTATTGGTCAGCAAAGTTTCTCGCTTACACGCGATTCTGAAACTGTGCTGAGTGGGACGAGTCTGAAGGACATACAGGACGAGTGTAAGTCCAGATCGAGCCCAACTTGTGTCTGAAATGGGTCAAACGCTGACTTTGACCATCAGGTATTTGTGGTATCTACAACTTCAACGCGTATGTGGGTACTCTGCCCGTGGGGACCGCAGAGCCTCTTCTCGAGGAAGGCCTCATTTCTTTCACGGTTGGGTTGTCCGTGACGACCTGCTCTGCAACGGCATCCCTGGGTACTCCCACCGACGTCGTAGCCTCAACGACAGACGGGAGCAGCGTGGTTGCCACCGGGTCAGGTCAACCCGCCTCGACAGCCGTTGCACAGACGACGGCTGCGGCCTCAAACTCCCCTGTGGCAGCCTCGAGTTCCCCAGTCACAGCCTCAGCCGCACCGCCGGCCCAGCCCTCAGCAAGCTCAAGCTCCGAGGCCATAGTCTACGTGACAAGCACTATTCAAATCACGGTAATAGCCTCGGGCGTTCAGGTCACGGTCTCGGCAGCGTCCCAAGCCCAGGCCTCAGCTTCCCCAACCTCGAGTGCCACCTCGGATTGCAACGCGGGCACAGTTGCAGACGGCCAGTCGGGCAACCTGTTAGGACTTTGCGATTTTGCATGCTCCCACGGATTTTGCCCAGAGACATATTGTACCTGTACATCCACGGGCACAGTTGAGACATACACCGCAGGCGTGAGCACCAGTGGATGTTCGATTGACAGCGAGGACTCGATCTACGACGACCTATGCGCTTATACTTGCAGTTGGGGCTATTGCCCGGATACAGCTTGTACCACAAGCTGTTAGCAGCAGTCGAGCTGCCCTTTCTTCCTCCTCTTCTTCTTCATTTCTTGTTCTTCTCCACTTCTTGTCACTCCTTGCCTTTGGACGGAGTCTTCTAGGGAAATACCCAACATTTGACCGGCAGGGGTGCTGGTTTTGACCATACATTCGATCTATGGACATAGTTATTTGAAATCCAAAGTGGACATTGCACCCTGCAGAATTGCACCAACTACCAACAGGACATGCAGCGCCTCATGATTCAGAACCTAGGCGATTCCAAGACAGTCTAGTAGAAGGTATCGACGATGGCCCTTTCAGGTATGGGTGTAGATGGCTCCAATGATATCACTATTACCCATCTAGGGATGTAGATAATTCCTCAGAGAAAATGAAAAGTGTTATCCCGTATCAAGGTGCTTGAAGCATAAGTAGTTTATGTTTTTTAAGCTGTTAATATAGCTATAAAAGCTGTAACAGTTTCCTTCATATAATGGAGAATGCTCGAAAGCCTAGCACCTAAGATTATACAGTGCCGTTAGCAGTAATAGGGTAGAATAATAGCCCTTAGACTAGAGTGGATGGATGATGTTGAGGTTATAAGAGCTTTACAAGCTAGTCGATGCTAGCTTGTAATGCTATCAAAGTCCAGACATCATCGATACAGCTAGTCCAAGACTGGCGTCGACGCCAACATATGGCACAGCTTGAAGCATAATAATCTCTTGTATTGAAAAACATGTCTATGACATCTTATCATCGAAGCGGTCTCACAGAGAACAGATCCCTGAAGTAGGACAGCGCACCACGCTCGCTTGTACCTGACCTGAAGACTTTCATTAAAGACAAGCTAGACTTGTACCTTGGCATTGACGTCGATTTTCATCCGGGGAGGCGCCACCATCATGAGGTTTCCGACTCCCATAAGCTGTCCAAGAATATACAGACCCCTGTTGGCAAGGTCGATTTCATCGCGGTCAGGGGTTCTCACGGGGAGTGACGAGGTCATGAAGGCCGCCAACGATGGTGGTGATGAGTTGAGGCGGTTGGAGAACGGGAGGTAAGCAGAGGACAAGCGCTGCGTTCAAGTCTTAGACTCACAGCATGATGCATAAGGTTTAAATGGTTATTATTTTCAAGCTGTCAATATAGCTATGAATGCTGTAACAGTTTCCTTCATGCAATAGAGGGTGCTCGAAAGCCCAGCACCCAAGATTATGCAGTGCCGTTAATAGTAAAAGAGCAAAACAATAGCCAAACCTTAGACTAGAGTGGGTGGACGACATCGAGATTATGAGAGCTTCACAAGCTACTCGAGGCTAGCTTGTGATGCCATCAAAGTCGCATAAGGTTTAAAGATACTTCAGAAAGTACGTTCAGCCGCGGGGATGCTGGCTTGGAAAATGGGCCGATCATCAACCCCAGATATGACCATTGGTTCCACCTGTCCCGCTGTATTTGCTGTGACACCCGCGATGTTGTGTCACTGGGTGTTAATGACTGGCCAAAGAGGCTCACGTCGCCTGTGGACCAACAAACACCTTGCGCCCGAGGTCTCAGCTCATTGATTAGGCATTTCAAGGCGCAGGTGGCATTTTCCTGAACATGCAAACATCTGTCCAATAGTTGAAGGATTTGCCGAGACTGACTTTAACACATCCTGATTTCAAGAGGCACACGCCGAAGTCGAAGAGCACTCAGCTCTCTATAGATAACCCTCCAGCACGAACGTCATGATGGGACTCTTCCTTTTTCTTCTAGCAGTCCTTTGGCACACCTGGCAGCACGTTTCCGCCCAAGACTTCTCGAACTACGCCAATGGCTGCGTGCACGTGGAGTACAACGGGGATTACACCTCGACCATCGGTCTGAACTGCGGTCCGAACAACGCCAGTGTGCCTCCCGTCCTGTCCTATCTCAGCCTCGACAACTGCCTGTCCTTCGTCGACGGCAGCCTCGTGGGTGGCCAAGGGTGAGGACACACATGAACGTCCTCTTCGTGGGCGGTTGCTGAGCTCGGAGCTGACGGAGCGCAGTGGCGGGTACATATCGAAGACCAACTGCAGCGGTTGCACGTCTCCGGGTGACAATGCGTACTCCTACTCCTGCACTTGTGACAAAGCCCGGACGCCCAACCTCCAGCTGAGTGAGTTGATTTCTTCGCTGAGCCGTTCGTCCAAGGTCTTGACTGATACGCGTGGCCTCTAGATGACCTGATTGGGGTCAACTCGACCGACGGGAACATCTGCTGCAACGCAGGCACCTACGGGGAACCGGCTGTCCGCTGCGGTGGGGCTGCGACGTGAATTTGCACTGGGGTGAGAGAGTTCAACTGGGAGATCGCGAGCATCATTAGGGCGAGAGGGTGGAAAAGGGACAGTATACTGTGGGTGAAGGGGGCTAATTGCCTGCGCACAATGTCAGTTTGGATAGAATGATCACTCTTGCGCAGTGACTAAACCTCTCCTAGGGCGGTCTGTCTTTAAGGGGTGATCTCCTTCGTATTGACCAGATAAGTGAACACGAACACGAACACAGGTGTGCTTCTGGAAGCTAGATACGCGTGACTTTCTGGAGCGAGACGCGACATATCATGCCACAGGGTTCGGGTCGTGGAAGATTTCACCCAGGGGGCTCGGTCCGACGGCCGGCCGCTGAGGACCCTGATTTTCGACGGCTAAATTTGCGAGAATGACGTCCCTCCAGTGGCCGAGCCAGGCGCCGAAACGTGCTGGGGGTTCCATCTTCATTGCTGTCCCGCGGTGCCCATCTTGACTCTTCTCACCTCATCACGACGCTTTTTCTTCTCGTCCCACTTCTGTCGTCATTACTAGAGCTCTGTATCTTCCTAGAGGTCTCATCCGTCATAGAATAGAGGCAAGATGGGCTCCTCCAACCCGGCCGCGCTGCCGGCTCTGAAAACCAACCCGAAGTACATTTTCTTCACGGACTTCGACGGCACGATCACCTTGCAAGACAGCAATGACTTCATGACGGACAACCTCGGGTTCGGAACGGCGATGCGGAAGAAGGGCAACGAGGATGTGCTACTTGAGAAGCGCGATTTCCGCGACTCGTTTCAGGAGATGATGGACTCCATCAGCACACCGTACAATCAGTGCATCGACCTTCTCCTGAAGAACATCCAGCTGGACCCATACTTCAAGGAGTTCCACGCCTTTGCCAAGGCCAACAACCTCCCGATCGTCATCTTGAGCGGTGGCATGGAGCCCATTATCCGCGCGCTGCTTGGTCACCTGCTGGGCGAGGAGGAGGTCAAGGAGATCCAGATTGTCAGCAACAACGTCAAGGCACGACCGGGCAAGGACATCAATGACGAGAGGGGTTGGGAGATTGAGTTCCACGACGCCAGGTGAGTATCAAGCTTCTCAGACTTGAGGATTCGAGCGGGGACGGCTCATGTTAACCCCTGGGCAGCGGCTTTGGACACGACAAATCCATTGAGATCCGGAAATACTCCCAGCTGCCGGAGAGTGAGCGCCCCGGTATCTTCTATGCCGGCGACGGTGTGTCGGATCTGTCCGCAGCAAAGGAGGGAGACATCATGTTCGCTAAGGCCGGACGCGACCTCGTCATGTACTGCGAGAGGGAGAAGGTCCCCTTTACGACCTTCAACGACTTCAGCGACATCCTTTCTGTCGTCAAAGATGTCGTCTCCGGGAAAGTCACCATCAAGGACGCCGCGACCGGTCGGGCTTGATAGAGATGCAGGTGACCTATATTTCTTTCAGATCTCATCGTCCGGATAGACATAGATGCCCATTAGAGACTTGGACCGTATGTTACTTAGAAACAGCTGCAATTTCAAAGAGGAGAAACAGCCGGTGTTCACATGTGAAGAAATAATTGATTGAGCGAAGCAGGTGGCGGGGGAGGGGGTGATTCTGCCCGTGGTCGGTGG
>MUZK01003809.1:0-16869 GCA_003013055.1 Juglanconis sp. DMW523 | reverse complement strand
CTACAAGCTCGCTCCGCCCATCCACCCCAGCCCACTTCCTCACCCCGTCACCCGCAAACACCCCGTCCTCGACCACCCTTGCCGGCCAACAAATATGCTCGCGCACCTTGAACGCCTCCCTTCCCCTCTGACTCCTGACGCCCTTGATCAGCTCCGGGAACAGCATCACCATGTTCCGCCCCTCGTCCATGATCGGCGTGTGGCAGGTGGCGCAGTAGACCTTGCAGGGCAGGCTGTGGACAGGCTGCTGGAGAGTCGAGGAGTAGAAGGCCAGCCCGTCAGCGCCGTGGGTGAAGCGGAGGTCGGGCTTGTGGAGGATGGCGGCCCATTGGAAGGGAGCCTGGGATGGACGTCAGAGGGTTGTGGTGTTGTTGAATCGGGGGAGGGATGAGCAACTCACCCCGTGCATGGTCTGGCAGTCACCGCAGTGGCAGTATTTCGAGTTCAGGGGCTTGTCTCTGCTCAGAAAGTAGTGGATCTTCCCACAGTGGCAGGAACCTTCCCACTGTGCGTGACCGGCTTCCTCGGGCGTTGGCTTTTGGTAGGGGTGGTCGGTCCTCCATGCTTCGTCTTCGTCTTCGTTTTCGTCTTCGTTTTCGTGAGGGTGTGAGAGTGAGACCGCCGCCGCGTTTTGCACGTCCCCGGATGAGGGCATGTTTCTGGGCGTTTTGATTTATTTCTCACTCGGTGCTGGTGTTCTTTCCAACAGAATGGAAATATATATCTGGAAAGAAAGACAAGACCAGTAACTAGTGGACTTGCCCGTGGTGGATTTGGTTTGCAAACATCGATGACGTCAGCCTTACCAGTTCTCCTTCCCCTTCTCCAAACGGACTGATCAAGGATCCAGGGGCCTTGAAACGGAACCTTTTCGACAAGCGCAGGGCAGCATGACGCAGGGCAGCATGACTTGAAAGTTTGTGTTGACAGGATCCGCTTAAGCAGGCGCTGCGAGTAGAAGTCTTGATCGGAAGGTCTTTATCGCAAGATGGGCTGTGATCTGTGACAGGTTTGAACAACAGAAGATCATGGCCATGGAAGTGGAAATGGAAATGGAAATGGAGGTGGACAAGAGTCCATGCGGGATGTGTGCCATATATTCAACATGATTGATATCGTTGTGACCTTCTTTCCTTTTATGGGAGGCTGTGGCGGGCATACAGGAGGCAGGATGCAAGGCTGGCGCGAGGCTGGCGCGAGGCTGACAACGACGTCATTACCAAGCCGCTAGCATACGACACCTGTAGTGGAAGACATCTAGGTAGGATTGAAAGGAAGGGACTCATGACAGGTTATCTGGGTGGTGTTTGTGGGAGGCATTGCATGTGGTGTGGTCCGGAAACTTTTTTTTTTTTTTTTTTTTGGCACGCGGAGCCCCGTTGATGAGTCTTGACTTGCGTCTTGACTTGCACACCTTACCTTGACTTTCCAAATTCCCAAGACCCCTCCTATCACCCATCTATTCTCAACTCAGCAACCTCGCTTCTCTCATCCAATCCACGACATCTCGTATCTACCCTCCTGGTTTTTTTTCTCTCGGCCAGTTCGATCAGTTCCATACCTTCTCTCGTCTTCTCCATGGAGGCTGGCCTCTCAGCCGAACGTCACCTTTTGAAATGATGAACGAATTCGCAGCAGGAAACAAGCGGTTTGTCCTCCTTGATAGACGGTCTTTCTGAACGAAGTCCAGGACTTGGCTACTGTACTTATCCTCGAGCACTTCCCCAGCTACACACAAGGAACTTTGGCGAGATGTTTTACCGGAGTCATTGTGGACCAAGAGCATGATCGTGCATTTTGCCATTCATGTTTTATCTTCCAACACGCGGGTATTGTCACGGACCCCGATGAGCCGGAGATCATCGAGATGGTGCTTAATCCAATTTACTCTGGAAGTCACAGGTGGTGCATCCCGTGCTCAGAGATGCTGCTGGAATCAGAGGTTGTTCATGTACTGGACCACTGGCCTGAGGAGGATGAAAACTCTGGTTACCATTGAATTTCTCGTCCTGGGATCGGCGAGTTCGCATCAGGGAAGACCAGAGAGGTACCGGAGTGGCTGTTACGGAACTTGGGGGGATGGGGAGGAACATTCAACCTATTCAATCAAGCGACTTATGGGTGCCCTTTGGAAGGTAAATAGGCATGCGATGCGCGGTCTCATCGTGGAGTGATCGGCGTCTAAAACTTGGCACACTAGTAACTTCATTAAGACAAGGTCATTATCCGCTCCACCTCCCACACCCGAACTGGATCACGACACAATCTAACAGCATGAGGTCTTGCTGCGCCGCTTTACCAATATCCAAGCCTGTGAAGCTATCCGTATTTCTCATACACGCCCTCTATTCCATCTCTGGGGACTCGTGGGTATTCGTCCTGGCACTTGTAATGAGTGCCTACATGTTCCTACAACGACTCATAGCGGCGACCGACCCAGCAAGCAAGCTGTCCCGTCATCGAGTGTGGGATACCATTTAGTCTACCCCAGAGACTGATCGTTCACCATCACACCAATATCCTCCAGCGCGCTGCCATCGCTTCGCCATTGGAGTTTTCGTTCCTTCTTCGTCACCTCCGGGAAACGAGGGGTTAGAATATCAATCTTATCTGGGACGTTGGAGATGACTTCTTTCTTGCATGTCTCCTTCCATTGAGTGTTGCGGGAATGTCAACAAGATTTAGGCGGCCTTACAGCTGGATAACGTAGTTCCAGCGGATCATAAGGGTCCCAATGTGATTTTCAAGCCAAGGTGAGGGTTACTGGGAGGTACTTTCTTTTGTACCAGAAGACTCAGTAATGCATTTTAGGGGGGAGGGGAAGGGGGCCGGTAAGCCTGTATTATTTGATTGCCCCGGGCCTGCTTGGGGCACAGGTGGGAGGGAGGGGGAACTTCCAACCTCCACAAGGCGATGAGTGAGATATCGATAAGTCGATCAACAGTTAATTGAATTGATGGGATGCAGGTGTATGATGAAGAAGGCCCAGTCAAGATATGGGTGCCCCTGGGTCTCTGGACTGGGATACCAGCTCGTTTGATACGAACTCCGGACTTAATAAACTCCACATCATCTCTCATAGCCTAGCCGACTTTCCCATATTGAGGATCTTTACAATGCCGTCAGGCTCGTCGTACGGTCCTCGTACGCTCCGTGAGCTGCCAAAGAGCGTCACAGCCTTCCATGTGCTAGCCATGCAGGAGCGCATCGACGGCTGCCGCCCTTGCGGAGCTGACAGCCCCAATTCCAGGAGGATCCGCGCCAAGACCCTGACATCGTGCCTCGGGTTTCAACGGCTAGCATCGGGGGTTGGACACTCGTTTGGGGATCGGACAACATGTTGTTTTCTTGCGGCATTGGTTGGCATTGGTTGGCATGTGCCCACGTTAAAGGCCTTTGGGGGCAGCGGAGGGATGGGAAGGAAACGACGATGCATCCAACATCCATCTCATCTCTCTTCTCTCCGGCGGGATAATCGGCCGTGGGATAATTGGCCGGGGGTGGTTCCTCCCCGACAGTCCACTTTATGGGATCTCTGGTCGCTACACTTTTTTCTTTCTTTTTCGATTTGCAAATGAGACGAGACTAGACGAATTGAAGTTGGTTTTCATTTTTTTGCATGTGCTGTATTATTCCTAGCCTGGGTATCCAAATCTCTCACTGCATCCCTTGCCCATCACACAGCCCTCCCACTCCCTTACAGAGCAAACACAGCAGCCACAAGTCCAGCAACAACCGCCACCGAGCTCATGGCCATGCGTCCGGCCCCCCCGGTAGACACAGGGCTCGTAGCGGCCGACCCGGAACCGGTGGTGGTCTTGGTCGACAGCGTAACCGTGCCACCAACACCGATACCCACACCGCTGCCGGTGGAGTTACCAGCGGGGTAGAGAGGCGCGGGCGCGCCGGTCACGACGGGCGAGACGACGGAGGTGAAGGAGCTGGGGGCGCCGGTGACGGCGGCGGCCGAGCTGACGGCGGCGGGGACGGAGGCCGAGCTGACGGGGGCGGGGACGGAGGCCGCGCCGGTGGAGACGACAGGCTTCACGGTGGAGGAGACGACGGTGCTGCGGGCGGGGCAGTCGGTCACGGTCGCGGCGCACGAGGTGACGGTGAGCCACTCGGTGGAGTAGACGGTGGATTCCTCGCCGGAGGAGCCGTTGTCCTGGGCCACGGCGACGGGGGTGGTCGCCGGGGCGCTGGTCGCCGGGGCCGAGGAGGACGAGCTGCTCGTGGTCGCCGCCTTGGAGATCTGGAAGGGGTTGGAGTACTGGAAGGTGACGCCCGTGGCATCGCCGTCGTAGGTGATCTTGATGCCGTAGGTGGCGTCATCGCCGAGGGCGCAGTCGACGGGCCAGGTGTAGGAGGCGAGAGAGTTGTCGACACCGCCTGGGGACATGTTAGAGACGGTACCATCTATTTTACCCGAGTTCCAAGGAAAGGTTTGTGGGAGGGGAGGGGGGCGCAACTTACTGGCAATGATGGGGCCGAGCTGCAGGGTGGTGGAGGTGGCGCCCTCGAGCAGCTGGATGGTGACGGTGCCCGCGTAGGTCGAGACGTAGTCCCAGTTGATGACATAGTTGGAGCAGGCCGGGACGACCTCGTCCTTGGTCGGGGTGGTGATGGCATCGAAGCCAGAGGTCTGGGCCCGGACGGCGGAGACGAGGGCCAGGAGGCTGGCGGCGGAGATAGTGTATTGCATTTTGGCGGGATTAGATGTGAATATTACGGGTTTGCAGCGGGAAATTGACAACGGGAGGTAGAGAGAGAAAGACAGATATTAATGATAGTACGAATTAATGAATAATTCAAAACGAGTGACTGGCCAAGTTTCTGGAGAACCTTGAACTTTTCGTGGGTGAGGGAGAAAAAGAAAAAAAAGGCAAGGCGTGGACTGCGCCCTTCTCAAGGGGCTTCCGGTTTTTATTTAGACCAGACGCTTCACAATGAAGAATATTGTCGAGGAGTCGAGGCGCTCAGGGGTTGGGTCCAAGGCGGCGCTGCACAGCCTGACTCGACCTACCACCGTACGGATTCGAGCCAACCATGCTAGCCCTGGTGCCTTTCCAAGGCGAGGCCGTAATGAACAGGGGGAAATTAGAGCGCGTTGCTGGTTCGACTAATTTCCTCGGTGGTAAGCCTGTCAAATTGGTTCAACCACATGGGGGGGAGAGGGACCCGCTTGTGGGAGTTTGTTCCCAAAGTTGTGCATCTCCTGGTTGAGTTATGTGGGGGACATTTCGTGGAATAAGGTTATCCTCAGCCTAAGCGGGCGAACGGCGCGCATCAGTTTGGCAGATCCCTGGCAGATCCCTGGCAGATCCCTGGCAGATCCTGGGCAGATCCCGGCAGATCACTGGCAGGTGTTCGTCTTGCCGTCTGGGAGCCCACCTAGGCTTGCTACCTAGGTCCAACGGTTTGATGACGAGGCAACCATGAGGCAGTTCATGTCGGCGAGGAGAATCGAGAATCGGCCACAACTTCCCGAAGTTCACAATCTCATCCGTGTCGGTCTGGGTCTCACGGTCGCTCGAGTCGTGTGAGCACTTTCGTATGTTTTCGTGTGAACCTTATTCAAAGGACATGCTGCTTAGCGAATGGTCTGCATAACAAGCAGGGGGTCCTTACCCGCATGGTGCCTGACCCAAAATAGCACCCGCGAATCTCCGAAGGTCGGAGATGCAATTGGCTTCAAGGGGCGCGCCGCGGTGGAGCGAGCGACGACAGTGACATTTGGGAAGCCATCTTTTTCCGGCCGGTGCGCGGTGAAACTCCTCGTGACATGATGGGTTTTGCCGCTAGAGACGTGTGCGCACGTGCAAGTGAATAGATCGCAGACGAGATGGCAAGTTGCTGAAGCGTTTGATCCTGACAATCAGCTCTGAGACGCCCTTCATTTTTGCGTGGGATAAGCAGGGAGACGGATGGGCGGACCGAGCGATGGGGCACGTGGGAAGTGTCCGAGACGTTGAGGCCGCGCCGTCTTCTCGTCGTCTTTGTCTCGTCGTCTTTGTCTCGTCGTCTTTGGGGGATCACTTCTGATACAAGTGTTCGCTGTCCCGGGGGCGCTCAACAAGAAAGCCCGCGAGACCCTTCTCGGGTGTTGATGGAGCTGGGGCGAGTGGGTCGTCGTGGTCGTCGTGGTCGTCGTGGTCGTCTGTCTCATCAGTCCCGAGGTCTGAGGATTCGAGCTGGGCCGGGAGCATTGTGTGTGGCTTGCCAAAGCGTGGCTTAGCGAAACTTGGAGTGGACCGTGCGCTCAGCCCCCTTTTCCTCGTGTCTTCGGAGAAACCCCAGACCGAGTTCCCCTTGCCCATCCTGCTGACTCAGCATGATCGCCAGTCCGGATCTGATTCGGCTTTTCCACGGAATCACGACGTCTGGTCGCCAAAAGCATCATCTGCGCCCTGAGCACGATTGCGGAATAGATCAGGTCTCCACGACACTCGCAACTCTGTGAGAACCAATAGCTGGCTGTCGGCCCCTGCCACCTGTCTCCAAGATCTCCGGGATTTTCAAAGGCTCGCCGCCGTCACCTCGGCCATTTCCAGTGCGGTTCAGCACCCGATCCATGCCCAAGGTACACCGTGATTCCCAAAATACGGCAGCTAGCAGAGGCTTCAATCACCATGTTGAGGTCAGCTTGACCTTTCTGAGGCCCCGAGCCTCTACACCGAGGACCTGGGGCCCTTGGCTACAACACGGCGCCTCAGACGCAGTCATATTGTCAAAGACACGCCCGTCTCTGTCGATGAAGACACGTGTTCCTCCGAGATCTGAGCACTGTCTCTGCATGCAAGAGACATTTGAGACATGCTCAGCGGTGAGGAGCGAATTCGGTTGGCTGTGTTCGAGCCTAGACATCCAACCCCGCAGGCTGCGCCCGGAACGACAACATCTGTCTGCCATTGCATGCCGGGTCGAGTGACCTGGGCAATGCTAGCTGATGAGGCTTGCAATCACTGTCGTCGACGAATCGTGTCACAGGTGAGAGAATACGCCACCGCTCTCAGGTCTGAGGCTTTGCTGTCACCTGATATTCAGTGTCAACACGAATGCAGTTATTTTGTTTCCTGCTAGACTAATATCTACAGATGAAGAGCAAGAATGTTGAACCATCCAGTGCAGTCAGTGTTGCATAGGACTAACCAGCATCGCCGGCAAGAAGCGTAAATAGACTCATCTTGAGCCATCGTGATCCTTGAGGAGTCCACTGCACACCCTCCTCAGTCACGCCGCAGAAGCAAAGGCTCATCAGCACCACTTAGGAGCTGGTCGGTGTTTCACCGAGACTGTTCGGAATGTCAATGAAGGCTCAGAGTGGGCGGAACTGATGGGTTGACCACTTACACGTTACCCGCAGGCGAGTATCGAGCCACAACATACACTCCCCCTTGGCCGTCGTCAGCGATAGCCATACCGACGTGCGTCGTCGACTTCCAGATAATTTGAGCTGTCACCAGATTAGCCACGACTCCACCAGAAAAAAATGTCCTCCCCACCACTCAAGCTTGTCTCGGGGAACCTACTGTAATGCCCATAACTCTCAAACGACCCTCCTGACGAGATAGCCTCGCCACTGT
The DNA here is from genome assembly GCA_003013055.1 of Juglanconis sp. DMW523. Taxonomy (NCBI): domain Eukaryota; kingdom Fungi; phylum Ascomycota; class Sordariomycetes; order Diaporthales; family Juglanconidaceae; genus Juglanconis; species Juglanconis sp. DMW523. The sequence goes on along the minus strand of MUZK01003809.1, from coordinate 9,286 downwards.
ACGAACTCTTTTCCGCCACCCACGCCTGCGCCGCGGCATTGAACGGATCCGACGCATCACTCTGCCAGTACAGGTTCTCGCCCTCGCCCGAGTCCTGGTCGTGCGTCAGGCTGCCGGGCGAGTTGAGCGAGGCGAGATAGTCGGCCCAGGTCTGCGCGTCGCTGGCCAGCGACGCGTCCCAGAGCAGCGCGGTCTCGCCCACCTCGGAACGGGCGTCGTTCTGTGTGCTCAGCGCGCTGGATTGATCGGCGGTCAGGCTAGAGTCCTCGGAGGCTACGCTGCTGCTGCTGCTCGTGGTGGCGGCGGCGGCGGACGAGGAGGAGGACGACGTCGTCGTGACGATGGCCGAGCTGAAGGTCGTCGGGATGACGGCTGGGGCCGAGAAGCTGTAGCTCAGGATGGAGAAGGGTGCCGAGGGATGGGAGGCCTTGTTCGCGCGAGGAGGGCAGGCGCCGTGGACGAAGATTTCGCCGGCCATGATGAAGGCCGCGAGGGCAAGGCTTGAGAACTGCATGGTGACTTGTTTGTCGGGGGGGGGGGTGTGAGTAGGCTTGACTAGAGGATACGACGAGTACGTTCTTGTTTGCTGTTTTCTGGCTGGCTCCTGCCGCGATATCGAAAGCTTCTTCAGGAAAAAATGAGTGACCTAGGTGGGATGTCTGGTTGCAAACTGACAGAGGCTGACGCAAGGAGTGACGGACGCGACGAGTCTTGCTCGGTGGTGAACAGAAAAGAGGAAAGACAGAAACCAACCCGCGACAGGTTTGAGGCTAAACGGAATATTTCAATTGTGACTTAGACCTCAGCACGTCTCACGGAACCCACCTGCAGAAGGCCAAGGCAAACGTCATTGTGTTCTGCTGGCTGGGATGACCACAAGCCTGGGCACAGAACAAGGGAAGGATCAACCAGGCTTTCCATATTCAGGATGTGACTTCTCTGCTACAGTAGACGGCGGTCTAGAAGACACTTTAATGGTGAAGCGGAAATGTGGTTTCAAGAAAATGAGGTAGGTCGCTGTGCTATAGGCTCCGTATGGTTCTGGCCCACATCGCTCATATTGGGCATGGTGAACGCCACTATTCCTTGGCCTGATTCAACCCAGGGGCGAGTTGTCTTTAATCTCGGGCCCCCCAGCGGGACATGCTGTCTGCCAACGTTCTGCAGTATCCCTGTGGCGTTGCAGGATGATTCTGCCCGTCAAGATTCCATGTTGGTGGGTTGTGGCTTTCGAGTCTGACTGCCTTGTGGGGAGGGCCGGGAATTTCGGGGGGCGAAAAGTCCATCAAGCTGAAGAACAGGCATGTTGCTGAGTCGCAGACGGAAGATTCATGTATGTGATTCCAAACGTAATAGATTGCTTGTTGTTTTTGGGGGGTTTTTTGCCCACTGCGCTCATTTCCACACTGCGGTAGTTGTTTCAAAGCATGGTGTGTCATCAATCGAAGTCAGAATGTTCAGGGATCAAAGTCCTTGTGGACAGGGTACACCCTTCCTCTACGCAGTGCCACGACGATGAGATGAACCCGTTGTTGGCGTTCTAACTCCTGCAGTCCCAGGCCACCAGGCCGGAACCTTTTGATCTGGAAGCCATATTTTTAAGCTTGCTACCTAATAAACCTTATTGTTCCAGTGGGGTACACGTCACTGCCGTCTTTGGCTGCCGCTGTCCGTCGACGCTGTGGACCCGCTGGACTGGAAATTCACCGTGCACATGCTGACATCCTGTCAGGCTGTGGCGCGGAAGATCGATCACCTTAGAGATCGATTTTATGCCGCGTCGATCAGTCACAGGAAGCACAAACTTTCTGTGTCCTGGGTCGATCCACGCTGTGACAAGTCCTTTCCTTGACAGAGGTCCTGTCAGTGACTCGGAGATGAGCGCCAGCGCAATTCAACGTCGGGATGAATTGAAATGCAGGGTTCAGAGAAAGCATGATACATTTCAGATTAGACTGGAGCCTCGGATATGAAGCGACTTGGCCCAGCTAAACGGGGGATGCAAACACCATCTTGCCTACATAGTATCTACCGTTCATCGCAGTATGCAAGACGAAAGAACCCAGCTTGCTAAACCTACCTACTAGGTCTGATGGGTATTAATTTCCCCCATGCAATGTCACAGCTCCACAACCCATCTAGCCGCTAATCTGACATCCTCGCCACTTTGTAGGGCCACCCTCGGCATCAATCACATCCTAACAACATCGTAGCATCGTCGCAAGCAGATCCTTTAGCCAGTCTTCTTAACGTCATCCCAAGCCTTACGAACCTAGCTACGGAGCTGATCATACGATGGCTTTTCAATATAGCCATATCTGTCGTCGATAAAGTCTTTCATCTAGCACCAGATTGTCTTAATCGGGTTGAGGTCTAGAGAGTGCGACGTTATTGCTCGGTGAGCTGCTTTATACGTAATCGCCCCGGATATACTCTATAGAAGAATTTTTTTTTAATGGAAAGTGGTGGTTGTTTTTTAAGCTGTTAATATAGCTAAAAAAGCTGTAACAATTTCCTTCATACAATGATACCAAAGTATAAGGTAGGTATTAATCGAGGTCTAGCATGACGTGCGTTTTGGGCCTGGTTTGGACGAATGGGCATGTTCAGGAACCCCAGGATCGTGGAATGCGCTGACGGGAATCTTGTCTATCCACGCTATCCTACCACTGAACAGTTACGAGCTTGAACCTCCTTAATTAGAGGACCGGAAATTCGTCAGCTGGCAAAAGCACAGGGGACTGCTACAGCAGGCTCGGACTATCATGTACTCGATTACGTAACCGGAGACTTTTGCGAGAGTCATGGTGATTGGAGGAAAATGTCGAGTTTTTCCATGTGGAGAATTCTCACCCCCAAATCGCATACGGAGTCTCTACATCCGCAATGGCCGGAATAACTCACCAGGATAGTTTCTGGCCAGTGGCATGCTGGAGGAGTGACTGCCACAGTCAGGCGACTGAGTGCAAATCGCAAGCAGCCAAGCAAGTATCCACCCGTTTTTTGCTCTTCCGTCGCTGCGGCGATGATGCAAGCGGGCGTTCCTTGGCCAACCTCACCTGACATCCTGTGCTACCGACAGGTCACTTCTCCATTGAAACCAAGCCCGTCGTAGCATGCGGCTCCCAAGCCGCCGACTACAGGTACGTCGGAAATGGCAATTCACCACCCAAGGCCGGCAGAGAACTCCGAAATCTACCCCAGTAGATCTTGTTCAACAAGCTGATGTAGCCATACATGCCAATCATGCCCACACTGTCTCCCGATAGAGGCGGCCCTGAAGCTCCGGAACACGTCAGCGAAGGAGCAGGATCAAGTCCAGTGGGGGCAACATCCGCCCGTGGAAGATTGTAGAGGATGGCCTCCTGGTCCTCCTCTGGATTCCCAAGGAACTATAAGAAGCTCACCGGGGTCAGCCTCGACTCTGTGAATTGGTTGTTGTTGAATTACGCGCTCAAAATTGGATGGTACTCGTGATCCACACTCGACTATGCGGTCCTCCATTCTTGCCACCGTCTTCGCCGCCGGCGCTGTTGCGCAGAACAGCGCCTATGGACAATGTGGCGGCACCGGGTGGACAGGCGCGACAACATGTGTGTCTGGTTACGTTTGCACATACGAGAACGATTGGTATTCTCAATGTATTCCCGGGACCGCCAGTTCCACCAGGTCCAGCACAACCCTGGCAACATCGACCACCTCGAAAGCAGCTACTACCGCGGTAACTTCAACAGCATCACCAACATCTACGGGAAAATTCAAGTGGTTTGGTATTGATGAGTCTTGCGCCGAATTTGGCTCTGATTACTATCCTGGAACTTGGGGGACCAACTTTATCTTCCCTGACAATTCAAGCATTCAAGTATGTTTGCAATACCAGAACGCTCAACTAGGTTAGGTACTTTGAAAACTGACAAGGGTGACAGACATTGATTGACCAAGGATTCAACATCTTTCGGGTGCCTTTTGCTATGGAGCGTATGCTTTCCGAGAAGGACCTCACCAGTTCTCTAGCGCCAGCGTACCTAGCCAACTACACCGGAACCATCAACTACATCACCAGCAATGGCGCATATGCCATCATCGATCCCCATAATTTCGGTCGTTTTTATGGAAGTATCATTGAGGACACTGCCAGTTTCCAGACCTTCTGGGAGAATCTGGCGGGTCAATTCAAGAGTAACTCGCTAGTTGTCTTTGACACCAATAATGAGTGCGTCACCTTGTTTTCCCTCCCCGTGTCATGAAAAGGATGACACTTTGCTTTATAGCTCGCCAGATACTAATACTTCAAATCCAAAAAAGATACCATGACGAAGACCAGACGCTGGTGCTCGACTTGAACCAAGCCGCGATCGACGGCATCCGGGCAGCCGGTGCTACGTCGCAGTACATAGCTGTCGAGGGTAATTCGTATAGCGGAGCGTGGACCTGGACCTCGGTCAACACCAATTTGGCGAACCTGACGGATCCTTACAATAAGATCCTTTACGAGATGCACCAGTATCTAGACTCGGACGGTTCTGGCACCTCGGATGTCTGTGTTGACTCCACGATCGGTGTGGATCGAGTTACGTCTGCAACGGAGTGGTTGAAGGAGAATGGCAAGGTGGGCATCCTGGGTGAGTTTGCTGGTGGATCCAACTCTGTCTGCGAAGAAGCTATCACTGGAATGCTCGACTATCTTCAGGAGAACAGTGATGTTTGGCTAGGCGCGCTCTGGTGGGCTGGTGGCCCTTGGTGGGCCGACTACATCTACTCGTTCGAGCCTCCATCCGGACCAGCATACGAGTACTACGATTCCTTGCTGGCGTCATACACCCCTTGATGGCTTGGCCGCGCACATATATATATATATATTTAAGAAGGACTATGAGGGTTTATGCCACGGCGGGTGGTTTCATGTATATAAGGAAGCGGAATTGTACATAGGTAGTCCATTTTCGAAAGCAACGTTTCACTTAAACACCCAACTGTCATGACGCAGAAATCCTACCTCGACCCCTGTTCTCACATGGTGGCTCCGGCCGGTTCTTGGCCCTGCACCAGACTAGAAGAAGCCTCTTCAGTAGTTCCTGGTTGCACCAAGGAGATGGTCAGACCCGGATCTTGCGAGTATACCCGCAGGCAGGTAACACAGACAGCATTCCATCGAGATTCGTCCTCGTCATCTTCGGAGTCAGACAATTGGTCTGAATCTGTCTCTCCCTTCTTCTCACCATCTCCCTTCTTCTCGTCACTTTCCTTTTCCATGTCCAACTCCTTTTGATCGCCAATGGCCTGGAGGTCATCCGGCCCCTCTTTACCCACAGTCTCAAATCCCCCACCCTGCTCTGCACTGACGATTGGAAGAGCAGAGTGGCCGTTGGTGGGTATATCGAGATGATCCGTGATTCCATCTCGGCCTCGCCCGTTTGTCTTTTGAGTGCCACTGCTTGCGAGATTCTCAGCGGCATCCTCGAACTGCTCCGCCTCTCCATCCTGGGTAGTGTTTTTCTCCTCTGAATCCGGGGCCTCCTCGGCTCTGGGTGCGTTCGAGATATCAAACTCAACCTCCACTTTCACAATGGCCTTTGTATCTGTCATCATCTTCTTCTTCTCCTCCTTTCACTCCACGAGCTTCAGATCCTCGTCCGGGATGCCACCCTTTGCGTGTGCAAGGTCATATTGCATACCGACCTGACGAAGCTTTTGGGGGTTCTTCTCAGCAAAGTACTTGATAAGCTTGTTCATGGTAGGTTTCTGTGTGTCTCGCGTAGCAGTGATCTTCGGAAGAACCTCGTATCGTCCCGACTCTAGGTACACCTCGCAACTGACGGACCGGTTCTCCCACTCATGGACTGGGCGAACGCGACAGAGATGGTCACTCGGCGGGCAATCGTGCTTCTTCAGGAGGAAATGCAGGTCATATTTGTACTGACCCTCTAGACCAGTGAAATACCGGTCGTCCAGCTGTGGAGGGCCATAGGGTCAGTCATGGATTGCAAGTCGTAGATGGGGTGCTTCTGGCTTACCTGCGCCAGCACAATGACGATGGTCCCAGCCTTCTTGACCTCTACGACTGACTTGGTGCGCGAGTACCCTGTTAGCCAGGCAACTTCACAGCTTGTCCACTGTTGAATGACGGTCCACTTCTCGTCGAATAAGCGCGTCCCGTGAATATACTGAAAAGTCTCGAGAACGTCCTCATAGAGCATCCAGAAAACGCCATCGTCCCCAAAAATGTGGTTGAGCTTCTCCATCCAGTACGGACTCCATTCCTTCGATCCGTCGGACCATCTTCCATTCCATTCGCCCATTCCATCCCATTGGCTCCTATGGCCCCAGGGATTCCTAGGCACAAATGTCAGCCAAATCCCGAACGAGGAACCCAGGGCAGAGTGGAAGACTCTAACACATTCTTCCCTAGCTGATTTGAACAAGCCGAAATCTTTTACCATCCTCGTCGACTTCTTCGGTAGCGCGCAGGATCGAGTAGACATGACCCAGCACTACTCCGGAAAACTGGGTAGGAAGTCCAAGCGCTGACAGGGCGAACACGAAATCGCCATCGCCAAAGGCCAACTCCTTCCACAGCCTGTCCTTGCTCAGCACTCTCTTGGTTGAGATGATCGAGGTCACGCCGCCAGTCATATCCTCGATGGCCTCACCACTCCAGTCACCGGCAATTGCGTTGTATTCGCCGTGGACTTTGGCGAAGGCTTTCTCCAGCAGCGGCAGCCAGGTCTCGTTCGCATCGTCGCAGTGAGAAAAGTAAAGCGCTTCAGAGCCTGTCTGCTCCTGTTCTCGGTACTTCCTGGCCTTCTCTCCTGTCGGGCCGTAGATCCCACTAAATGCGTCCCGGAAGTCTTCTTTCTTCAAGTACAAGTTGTCGTCGATGACCGTGGAGATCCACTCGCCGTCACGATAGAAAACGAACCCGTATACGCCGCATTCCTCATTCTGGATGACGCAGACTTTTTCCATCAAATCTTTACGATGGGCGATGGTGGCAATGGCTGCGAGCCACCAGCAGTCCCCTAGATACTTATGAGCAACCTGGTATCGGAGGGGAAGCTGTGAAACAGGAAACTCACCGTTGGAGCCTTGGTGGATATCGGACGACAAGAACCCGTCGATGGTGAACCTGGGATCTTTGAATCTCCATTCCAAGCGATGGACCGACTACATAGGACTGTACCATTCGCACATCTCGACACCCTTCTTCCGCATGGTTCCACCGTGCAGATCTTGCTGCCGTGGTGGGCCATACGGCGGGCTTCGACTCCTACTCCTACTCCTGTTTTTGGTAACAACCTCGTCCGCCTCCATCCAGACAGTTTACAGTTTCGGCGGCCATCAAAGTTGGACCCGATGTCAAAGTCACCGTCCGCGAATTTCTCGTTGGTGCGATGGAATTATCTCACGATCTTCTCCACCTTCTCCCGGCATTCTTGGGCGACAGCTTCGTAGCTCTCCGCGGCATTGCGAGCGGACGCCATCCCCCGCGAGGGTCAGGGTGCTCGGGGAGGATGCTGGCGTATAACAGGCGCGGGAAGATCGATGTCACCTTGCTCGGCTTCTTGGTGGAGAACTTGGACCAGAAGTTGTTGATGCCCCCTTGCGGGGTGGACAGCGTCTTGGTGTCGGACGACATCGTAAGACCAGCCTGCAGAGTGATTCTACTTTTCGACGTTGCTCGGTTGGTGATGGGATTGAGAAAAGAGGGAACGACGGGCGCGGACGAAGCCGAGCCTTGAGCAGACTCGTAGCAGGAATGTACTATGTACCTGAATCCAGTACGTCCATATAAAAAAAGAAAAATACTTGCAGATCGCCCCACCCATACATTGAATGAGCGCTAGGAAATACTAGTCGGTGACACTTGTGTGCTTACGCGGCGTGACTGAGGATGCCAACGTCCAATCGAATTGAGAAAAGACGGCTTGGTGTGGAGTCCAGCTGAACGACGTCTCATCAGAGGATCTGATATGGCTGTCAATGTGTCATGAGCCTCTCAAACTCAGATAGAGTAGGTCCGGAGCCGCATATATGCTGGCCGGGAACTAGGCAGGAAGAATGCACGAGAGTGGCACAGCGAAAACTCACATTGCCCAACGACTCCTCCCGGCACGGGAGTTGATGTAACGCAAACAGTAGGGAGCTTTTTCGCCGGCCAGAGCCTTTAGCATGAATATGATAACTTTTGGGGAACTACCTAAGGTAGGGTACCTATGGAAGACGGTTGAAATTAGGGGGCTGACAACAACTATAGTCCTTCCCACCCCCGGTGTGCCTTGAACCCCATGCACATTGAATTACACAGCAGGTTGGGATTATTGCTGGCTATGCCCGGTCCTCTATCCTGAGTAACTGATGAGCTCCCGGCCTGTGAACCGTGACACCCCGTCATGGGACATGTTCATCAACGGTTCGGTTCGTCTTTCGCCCTCAAACCCGCCAAAGGTCAGGTCAGATGGCTCCCGGACTCTATAAATCTTGCGATGAGAGCCTCAGGCCTGGGCCTTCCAAGATAGAGACCGCGCATCGTTGCAAAAGCTCTTCTTGGCAGACTCCTCGTGGTCCTTCAGATCCTCCTCGTACTCCGCCTTCATGTCAGTATCCTGCAGGAGCTCCACACGCTTCTCCGTGACAACGAACGGCGTGGGGAGAGGCGGGTATTGCTTCACCAGCGCCGGCGCAGTCCACTTGATGCCCAGGCTGTTCAGGACGATGGGCGTGAGATGAGCTGTCGAGAGCAGGATACGAGGCATGCCGTGACCTCCGAAGCCCGCTGCGATGAAGTGACCCTCCCGAGCAGGAGCGGGACCGACGAAGGGGAATGCATCCGCCGTGGGCGAGACAAGACCAGTCCATACACCACCTTGGTCAGCCGGCAGCGCGAGTTCGGCCTCCTCGGAGTCACCAGGCCATCCGACAACCTCGTTTGTTGGCCAAGTCGCCATGTACTCCGGTACTCCGGGCAAGTGTTTATCGTCGTCGCCCCTCTTGAGCCACTTTCGAGGGTAGTGGCTGATGACAGACTTCGCGCCTCCCAGGACTATGGTGTTGTACGGCGGAGGCAGCTGGAGGTGGTAGTTCCAGATGTTGCCGTCCCAGTGCTGCGCACCAGTGTTCTTGACAAAGCCCTCGGGGGCTTTAATGGCGCCGACGGTGCTCACGGAAGGAAGGATGATGTTGGAATACTCGGGCAGGAGGTGTGAAGCCCAGGCATTCTAGTTTTCCACATCAGCATTCGTGTGAATCGGCAAATGTGCGTCTTGTCTAGGAATTGGTGGGGCGATGG
>MUZK01003808.1:0-16853 GCA_003013055.1 Juglanconis sp. DMW523 | reverse complement strand
GTCCGGGGACGGATGGATGCATACGATTGCAGCCAGCTTGGTCTCGATATCGTCGCTGCCAATTCGAAAATGCGTCGGTTAGTAAAACGCCCCCGACACAACTACGAGGTATACGAATGGGTACAGCTTACAAGTACGTGCCAACCCGTTTGGCCTGTGTCGCCATCAGGGTAGCGATATTCGTGATTTGCATCTATCTCGGACAAGCACCGTCAGCAAAGCAGTCGACCCGCGACGAGCCCTCCGAATTCGCTTACATATTTGACCGCAAACATGACCTGCTTGCAGTTATTAATGGTCTTGTTGACATTATAATCGGCACTAGTCATGGTGATGTAGTTCTGCATGTCGTTGGCGTCGCGAATGACGCCTGCGCCCCAGAGCCGCTCCTTGAAGTTGTTGGCCTCTTTGGATAGCAGCTGGTGTTCGGACTGATAGTTGGGATTGTTGGGGAAAGCCTTGTTGACGATGTCGATAGGAAAACTCTTCACACCATCGTATGTCATCTGCGGCGCCGCGGAGCTCCACCAGAACCACATGTACGAGCAATACATCCACGACTTGTCGCCCTGCCCCGTCGACTCCGGGTCGCTCGGGTCCCCGACCAGCAGCTTACCACCCTTGAATCCCGATGCGGCCGGGTTGGCCCGCATGGTCGTGCTCAGCGACGAGATGGCCGAGCTGCTCAGCAAAAGGCTCTTGAGGGTCTGCCACTTGAGCACGTGCTCCGACGCGAACTGCTTCGACTGCGAGGCCGGCGGGGTATCGACCTTGCCGAAGCTGTAGTCGTCGCAGTCGTCCGGTTTGAGCGGGCCGTAGCTCAGGAACGAATCCTGGGTGTAGCCGTTCTTCTTGTTGGTCATGTCGCCCGAGCTGGCGAAGCTCAGCTTGTTGGGGCCGAACCTGGTGATGATGCTCTCGGGGTTGTTACGAGTGAGGCGTCGACGCAGAAGGAGAAGGGGAGCTTGCTACCGGTGCGCTTGGCTAGCTGACGGCGCATCACGCCGGGCTCATATGGCGTGGTGTTCTGATCCTCCTCGGTCGATATTTCCGTCTCAGGGAACCAGACTGACGGCTCCCAGGTGCGATCGTCCTGGTATCCGATCTCCGGGGCTGATGGTTCCCGCGCCGCTATCAGAAACCGATCGCTAGAGCCGTCGTCATAGTCGCCCGTATATACGCCCACGTCGACATTATAATCTCCAGTGTCGGTGTAAAAGTCAGTGGGGCACGAGATCAGCGACGCAAGGCTGTCTGGAAACAGCGAGTCTACGACCGCCCTCGTTGATAGGCTACTGATGCTACTGTCTTTCGCCGGCCAAAGTTCGACGATGTCGACGACATCTCTGCTGGTAGAGGTGCTGCTGGATGAATTCCATGCGTAGCACCTAAATGGTATGAGGCCGACCGTCGTGTAATCATATACACTGTAGGTCTTGGAGCCCTTGTCCCACCCGGGCAGTAGGTTGGTCAGCGAAATGGTGACGCCCAGCCCGCCGTAAACGGCATAATAGGCACCGTTGCAGCTATTGCTGGACGCGGCCGCACCGGCGTACCAGATGATGTCGCTCTGCAGGGTAGCCTTGATCTCTGTGTTGACCAGGGAGGAGCCGCCGTAGGCCATGACGATCTGGAAGCCCATGGCCGGGGTCATGGACACGGTCAGGGACCCCTCGGTGGAGATTGTGACGGCGGTGCCAGCCTTGGGCGTGTTGTACGACGGCCAGGGCTCGATCTGGGCCGAGGTGGGCCACGTGTTGAGGGACTGGGGGTACATTCAGGTGAACTCCTGGGCGCCCAGTCGGATACCCGCGGTGACGGTGCCGGACGCTGTGATGGAGGCCAGGAGCTGGGCGGTGATGTCGACGTAGGGGCCGACCTTGAAGAGGCCCTTGATGTTGAAGAACCCGCCAAAGGGGTCGAGGCTGTCCAGGATGGGCAGCTTCTGCGACTCGATCTGGAAGGCCGCGTGGGCATCAACGACGCCGCGGCCGTCGGCCGTCATCCTGCTCAGGGAGAAATAGGCGTACGCCTCGTCAAAGTTGAAGTTCTTGAGCGTGCCGATGAGCGAGATGCCGTAGTCGAGCCTCGTCTCAAATGTCCCCTCGATCCGCGCCTCGACGCTCGCGTCTAGCGTCCCCGGGCACGACTTGGACGCCGAGTACAGCACTTGGCTGAAAGAGTACTTCTTATGGAAGCCGTAGCCGGTCCCGCTCTTGAGCAAGCAGTGTGTTGAAGGCATTGGACCACCACGACGCGCTGCCGAACCCGCGCTTTCTCGGGCCGCTGCTGCTGGTGCCGTTCTTGGCATCTGTGTACCAGGACATGTGGAAGTCTCGCCACTCATGGGGTGCATACGAGCGCTTCGACGTTGGCGTGACCGAGGACACGACCTCGTCCCAATACCCCGGGTGGTCAGAGGCGTCGACGCGGACATAGACCTCACTCCCGCCACGGCGGAGCTGACGGAAGTTGTAGTAATACTTGATTTCATACACGGTGGCATTCTCCGGGGCGCGCTTGGCGAGGTGGTGCGGCACGGCGCGGAAGGACACGACACGCACCCATCGTCCGGGCCGCAGTCCTCGGGCAGTCTGGCGATGGTGCCTCGGACGCTGCCGAGGGCCATGTCTTCGTTGCTATGCTCGCCGCCGTCCGCCATGCACACGGCCCTAAGCGTCTGCACGCTGAAGTCGCCCGGGTCCAGGATCGGGCAGTCAAAGGTCTCGAGGTGCGAGCCGTCACGTCGGCGGAGCGATTGCACATCCTCCTCCGCGCCCACCATGATGATCCACGCTGGGGAATGAAGTCAGCTAGGGACTTGACACGAACTGGATACCTACGGCTCCCTCCCAAGTGAAGTCACTTACAGAATGGTTCCCCGTTTGGGTCGTCTGTGAAGGACGTGTCGTAAGTTGGATTAATGTCGCCGCCATCTGGTCTTGGTTAGCTGGACAGAAACTCTTCTTTCTATGTGGACTCGTGAGAGAACTCACGATCAAACGCCTCGTAGTACACCGGCTCGTCCGCGACGGGCAGGTCCTCCGGAAACAGGTCATCCAGAGGGACCGGCACGAAAGCAGTGCCGCTAAACGGCGGATCACAACAGTATGCCTTTTGGCGGCCGAGAAAACAGCCCCACCCGGCATCACTACTTCTAGTGAGCTCGACTTGGCCCTGTTGAAAACGCAAGAATATTAGTCACCGTCCGGAGTCAACACCAGGGCACCGGTATCTCCAGGCGGAAACAAAGACTCACCACATCGCAGCGGTTATTGTTGCAAGTCACATCGTTGCCATGCCATCCGCAGTGGTCAAAGGTCGGCTCAGCAGGGCAGCAAAAGGTCTTGTGGAGCGTCGCGCCGATGATGGTCATCTTCTGCGGCAGGTCGTTCGGGCACGATTTGCCCGAGTGCCAGGCGCAGGCGGCCACGGCGGCGCTGCCGCTCGTGGCCGGGCAGCAGTAGGCCTTCTTACCGTGGCGGCACCAGTGCGCGCCGCCATAGTTGTCGGTGGCCATAAGGACCTGGTCGGGCGTGCACTGGCCATAGCACTCGCTGGCGGTGCCGTACCAGTGGCAGGTCGAGGGATCGGGGCGCCCCAGGGCGGGCAGCACAGGCTGCGCTGCTTGCTATTCTTGCCCGATTTGGGGCACCCTTCGCCGTTCTTGTCGAGGATGAGCCCCGTGAGCTTAGTGAAGCCCTGCTGACACCCCGTGCCGCATGGCGTGATCCAGCACGAGCTCACGTCCCAATTGCCCAGGGTGTCGCTCTCGCCGATGGATGGGGCAATGTCCTTGCCCGTGACGGCCTTGAGGGCGGCGAAGTCGTCCGTGTCCTGGTCGATGGCCCAGATGAACAGGCCCCTCAGCCCGCGGTTGTTGGCAAAGTCGATCTTTTGCTGGAACGTGGTGCGGTCGTCAAACGACACCCAGCTGGTCTGGTTGTAAATGATATAGTTGACGGCCGCATCGGCGTCGTGGACCGAGACCGAGGGGATGTTGTCATCGTTCAGGATGTTCTCGATCTCCCTGTACGACAGGATGCCCGCGGTTCGTATGCAGGAGCCCTGGGCACCGGGTCCCTTGAAGGGGCAGCCGGGTTTCGTGCAGGATGGGTCCTTGAGCTCGAACGAGCGCCCGTAGCAGGCAAGGCCCAGGTTGATCTTGTAGGCGTCGATTTTCTCCCTCCAGAACAGGTCCAGCGCCGAGTCGATCTCGGTCAGGTTGGTGTGGGCATAAGCATACGAGCCGATGGGGTCGTTGGAGTCCCAGGTGCCGTGCAGGTCGTATGCCATAAGGTTGAAAAAGTTGACGTACTTGGCTATAGAGGGGAGGTCGAACCATCGAAGATACCAGTACGAGGTGGGCACCGTGATGGACAGGCCCCAGGACTTTCCTTCGACGGCGAACTTGAACTTGATAATCTGCAGCAGCACCGGGTAGTTCTTGGTGTCGGCGGTCGACTGTCCGCCACGGTCCGGGGCGCCCGGATACTCCCAGTCGAGGTCGACTCCGTCAAAGCCATATTGCGACATGAACTGTGTCAGCTTGTTGGCAAAGGTTGCCTGCTTCAGCAAGCTGCTGGAGATGTCAGAGAAGACGGGCTGTGTCGACGTGTGGTTGTCATTGAAGCTCCATCCGCCGATCGACACCCACATCTGGGTGTCCGGGTTGCGCATCTTCGCGTTGGCGACCTTGGTGATGAGGTCAAAGTCCTCGCCCGGCATGGGCACGATGTCGTACGTCCTCGGCATGATGTACGCAAAGGCAAAGTTGACGGCGTCGAGGGCCTCGACGGAGAGCTGGGACGGGTCCAGGACGCCGCACTCGGTGCCCGACGACTTCCAGCTCTCGTAGTAGCCGAACACGTGGTCGCGCACGTCGCCGCCCTCGCCGGACGGCCGGTTGGGCGAGCCGCAGTTGGACTGGCATCCGGCCCCGCAAAAGTCGTCCGACGTGCCGCAGAAGCCGAACTGCGAGCAGCACACGTTGAGGGGGCGGGTCTCGCTGCCCGTCTTCGAGTACTGGCCGCACTCGGCTTTGGCGTCACAGTTGGACGTGCAGCCGTTGCCGCAGTACGTCGGGCCATAGCCGCACCAACCACTGACGCCGCAGCAGGCGCCGTTCTTGCAGGGCACGCCGACGGAGCAGAGATACTCGTCCTGCCCCGTGGACGCATCGCCCGAGCCCTGACGGGGTTCTAGGCTCGTGAGCTGTTGGTGTGATACCGGACGTCTTTCTCGGAGCCATGAAGCACCCACAAGCCCAGGCTCGTGGGTTCTGTGATCATTACCATGTCAGCAGAGTCCATGTGTAAGTTGGCGAGTTGAACTTTGGACAACTAACAGAGATACCGAGACTATATAATAGATCAACAGCGGCAAGACCGAGATCTTGCGCCACTCAACAAAAGGAGGCTTGGTGGGAGGGAGTTAGGTATGCCCTTGGAGCACAAAGCCAGAGACAAAAGAGGCAGCGAAGGAAAGGCTATGCATATGGCATCATAGAATTATCACAGAGTCAAAAGAGCAAGAAGACTTTACTGCTGCAGAGCGCGGTTTGAGCAGTGTGCCTGCTTGACGAGGCTTGGGGGACGACATATCTCGAGGGTGGTCATCACCATCTCGGGTCTGGAACTTATACCGCTCCTCAACCGGGGATACATCACGCTGCTGACGGAACTCTTCAGCTGACCGTCCGTATGGATAACAGACTGACTCCCTTCCCCAAAAGCATCGCAGGAGGGAAATCATTGCCAAAGCCCGAGATAGGGCGTACACGGTGCCGACTTCCGTGCGCCGCGATGCTGCAGAGCGCCCCATTGTCTCACAGTAGCAGGTGAGGTATTCGATATTGCTGCGAGGGATTCTAATTGTCACATTGTTCATGCAAGCTTCAGACTACACAAACATAAGCTACTCTTACTTATGTTAATATAATCGTATATTTACTAAGCATACTGTTATAATCGTATGTTTCTTCGTTCGATATTGGTAGGAAGATTATTGTAGTGAAATATAAATATCTTAATCTTCTTTATTCTTTCCTAATGTTAGCAAATAGTAGTATAAATAAGCTCTCTTAGTATTTACTTATTTAAGTCCTATTAATTCTACTTATAAAGTTGCTTCTTTTAATTTATACTATTTACGTTTAAGAGGATGGATAATATTTTGATTCGAGATAAGATATAAACTAGTTTTAAGTCTTTCTTTAATAAGAACGAGATATTATAATTCGATCTAGGATATTCAAACATTATAAGTTTAAGGATAGTAGACGGTAGAAATATAAGATATTCGAATTATTATATTTAATGATGCTCATTTCAGTATTGCGAAATTATACTTATATACTGGACACTATGTTGCGTTGAACAACTGACTATATAATTATGTGAAGGCAAATGGGAATAAGGGCGTAGGTGATGCATGCTACTCAAGACCGAGACATGTTCTGCTGGCTGCTTCCTACAGCCACCTGCATATCGGGGAACATTTCCAATATCTACTGCATGGACGGTCAGCAGACTCATTTCCGTTATGCGACCGACTGAAACACCTGATGATCTCCCATGAACCTATACGACTCTGACTGCCTTGCATGGTAGTATTATACTCGGAGCAGAAGGCTCATTGGCCCGTCGCCCGTGAAGGGATGAGTCTCTCGTCGCCCTGAAGCACACCTGTGTGACCGAGCAGGCTGAAGCCGATATGCCGAGCATCCGCACACGTCCTGTGCGAGGTCCATATCAGACTTCTGGAGAAGACCCATGGAGTTCGTGGATCAAGCTCCAGGAGTCTGGTCTCCCAGCTCTGGCCACACCATTGACCAACTACTTGCCGCTCTTTGACCCTGCCCCGCCCAAGCATCTACCATCTCGACAATGGTGGCCGCCAGCGCTCTCAGCCCTATCCGGCCTTTCTCGGTGTGTGTTCGCATCGTGGTCCTCGGAGTCGTGCTGATGCTATGCTCGCCAGTTCAAACATCCTACGACCGCGGTACTCGCCGCGCGGAGGTTGCAGTCGGGGGCAACACGACCGGAACAAGTCACGCACCAGATGCTGGCCCTGATGATGATTCATCCACGGGGCCTACTGTTCTTTTCAACTCCACGGTCCTGGCAAACACCACTTTTTCTGGTCCTTGTGTTGAAGCCTTCTCTGCGGCGCTGAACTGCTCCGGGGCGGTCGCCCAGGAGGACTACCTCTACACCTGGGGCGGCCTGACCGAGAGTGATATCGAAACAGTGTGCACGGATAGCTGCACCGATTCTTTTGATTCTCTGCGTGCCAGTGTCGCGACTGCTTATGCCGAAGACGTGTACACGGATCCGGTCGTTGATGACACGGGCTACATCTACGGGACTGGCTTCAGCAACGACATTTGCAATGTCGAGTCCGTCTCGGTCCACCCTCTGGCATTTATTGACTACTATCTTCTAAGCTATAAGCTGTTGTGCATGAAGGACGAGTGAGCTACTCGATCTTCCTCTAGTTCTCACGGGCCCACTCTTTGGCTAACTCCTTGCGTTTTGCGTCGCTCCTCAGTGAAACATCTACCTTTTGTTACCTGGAGACCGCAAACGGGACAAACAGCACGGTGGACCCTTGCGGAGAATGTGGTCTCGGAGCACTGCGACTGCAGCTTGAAGATGCGAGAACGTACGACGACTCGCTTGCCGAAGAGTACTCGTCTTCAGTCACGTCTTGCCAGGTTACAGCTGCTCCTTGGACGACACCGGCCTCTCTCTTTCTTCCGGACAACAAGTGAGGAATCCCCTCTCTCCGCATTGGTATGGAAGGCTAACTTTCAATCTGTAGCACTCTTATTGCCAACATCACCACTACCGCAACCTGCACAGGCTCCTACGTAGCCCTACCAATCGGCGAGTCCTGTGACGACTTCGCCACGGCCCAGTCGATCAGCACCGACGGACTCCTGGCCTCCAACGATCTCGCTGGCGGATGCGTCGACTGGCCGAGCAACCTGACAGAGTTGTGCGTACAGAACAACTGTCAGCCCTACCTCGTGCAGCAGAATGACACGTGCCTCAGCGTGGCCGCGGTCAACAACATCACCCTGACACAGCTTGTGTCCTGGAACCCCACCGTCGACCCGCTGTGCAAGAATCGGAACAACCAGCTCGGTCATGTCATCTGTCTCAGCAATCCCCTGGGGTACACTCTTCCCACTGAGAGCATCACAGACGCCGCCGGTGGGCCCACGCCTACCTCAACCGCCGCCGCGGTCCCGACGGATGCCATGGCGGGATCGAATACCGACTGCGGAGACTGGTATAGGGTCTTCGCTGGGGATAGTAAGTCGCATGTACTATTACCTCGCTACTCGGCTTGAAGAATTCTGCTGACCGTACATGCTTGTGCCCTTAGCTTGTGCATTGGTGACGAGCAAGAACGCCGTCAGCCTCAGTGACTTTTACTTCCTCAACCCGGAGATTGATGCTAACTGCACTAATCTCTGGTCCAGTCAGCACTGCCCACATATTGTTACCACTTTTCCTGCCCAACTTTGGGGCTAACATCAAGGCACCGCCAATACAGACACATCGTACTGCGTTGAAGCCGTAGGTGACATTACCACGTACCCCGGCGCCCACGTACACCACCCCGACGGCCACGGGCTACCCGCTCGCCAACGGCTCGCTGGCAGACTGCTTCCAGGTCTTTGACAACAGCTACGGGGCGCTCTCGTGCGCGGTAGCGGCCGAGCTGTTCGGCGTCTCCGTGTCGGACTGGGTGCTATGGAACCCGAGCGTGCTAGCGGCGGGTGGCGGCAACTACTCGTCCGACACATGCTTCCTCGCTAATAAGACCGAGTACTACGGCAGCTTCTACGACTAGTCCCTCGTGCCTACCACCGACGCCAACCCTAACGCTACCGCCTAGTGCCTCGACTGGTACCTCACCCAGGACAACGACATATGCGACTCCTCTGCGTAATAGCCGACATCCCCTACAGCTCGCTGTACGCCTGGAACCTGGCCCTGTCGTCCGGAAGGTGTTTGCTTTGCTGTCGTCGCCGCCGGCCGTGCGGGGTACCGACGATGACCACGGTGGCGTAGATGGGTGCGGGAGCCAGGAGCAGCAGCATAGCGCGCGAGTTGATGCCGCGACGGATTATCGTCCCCAGATCTGCCTTTTCATGATGGCTCGGTGTGTTAGTGACACAGAGGACATGGAGGCGAGGCGACATAGGCGCGATGTGGGTGCGACGAGCACCGAGGACATTTTCGAGGCGCGCTACGAAAGCTCGTATCTCGACCTGAGGCCGGCAGCCGGGAAATCGGTACAGGACGAGGCGGAGGCCCTGCCCGAGCTGCCCTGGATCTCACAGTTCCACGTCCCGGGCACCCCAGGCGCAGGCTGTCGGCACTTTGCACCACGGGCGCTGTGTCTTATGGCGTCGAGGATGTCGGGGCTGGAGAGTGTGCGCTGGGAACTTTGCGACAATGAGAAGAGAGATGTAGCGCTCAGGAAAAAGATGAGAGCAGGTGAGATAGGCGTCCCCCCCTCCCCCTCTTTTTTTTATTCTTCTTTTTCTTTCTTTGATGTCCCTTGTTCCTTTTTTTTTGTCGACTCCAACCCAGCGTTCTATTTTACTTTCTCGACAAGCATCTGTTGAACTTCCTGCTAGGGAGGAGGTAATGACTGACTGACCGGAGACACAGATTTTGCCAACACTCTGCAAACACTGCCCTCTACCCTTCAACACTTCAACCTTCTGTACGACAGACGCCCAACAAGCGACCACTCCTTCCAAACGCCCAGAATCCTGGACGACACAGGCCAGGAAAACGACCAGCTAAGCCTTGCACTGCACAAGCTCTCCCAACGCCTCACCACCTTCGACCTAATCGCCGCCGTCGGCCCGGAGATCCTCTGGCCACCGGAACAGGAGCCGGACCAGCAGCAGCAAGGCGACCACCCCCCGCTCTGGCCGAACATGCGCCGGTACACCATCGACCCGAGCGCCATCGCCCCGTCCGGCAAGTGGCGCTTCCGACGGCGGTCGGGTGACGACGCCTCGGACTCAGACTCAGACTTGGATGATGGCACGGACTCGTACGTCTCGGCACACCGCGCCGCCGTCGCGGCCCCGGGCGACGAGAAGGAGGTCTCTTTCCGTCAACAGCTCGACCCGGACGCCGTCGGCCCGCTGCTGCTGGCCGCCGCGCGGGCGGCGGGCCGGATGCCGGCTCTGCGTAGCATGTTCTTTGCGCTGGACTCTGCCGTTGGGAACGGGACCGGGCGGCTGGAGGTTTCGTACACGGCGAATCGTGGCGGGTCGTCGGCTGGTGGTGGTGGTGGTGGTGGGGCTGGTACGGCGAAGTTGCTTGTCGAGTCCCATCCCGAGTTTCACCCGGATGAGGAGGTCATGCAGGCTTGGAGGGAGGCGGCGAGGGAACATGTGGGTTCGGAGGCAGGGCTTGGGGTGATGATCAAGGATAGCATGGTGTGGTGATCGTGTCTTCCCAGACACGCGGGCGCAAGGCCGTCAGGGCTCGTCAAGGCAGCCACCTGTTGCGCTCCAAGACCATAACCATGCCCATCCCGGTGGGAATCCCAGGATTGGGGGCCAGGAGCAGCATGCAGGAGTGAAAAGTAGATATGCGATAGTGTGAAGGTCCTCGGGAGTCAACTCCCTGCGAGCCTGCGTAACCTTGACGCCATCAAGTATCGTCTATAATTCCAGATCCCTCTACTATCCACGGATGCTTCCGCAAACAGGACCATTTGACTTCACATCTTTGACCAGACCGACCTATAGCAGTATCTATAGCAGTATCATACTCCATTCCGCTTCTTTCATCATACAACATGATATTGCACCTACACAAGCTCCATAGCCCCTCTCCTCGAGCTATGGCTAGCCGAAGCTAAGCTATAATGTTTAGTCTACTAGATTTGCTACGTAGCATATTTGAGATTATTCCTTATACCGGCAGTCTTCCAAGTTGATTTCCCTAAATCCCTAAACGCTGTATCTTGTGATTCTCGAAAACCTGTTCAACCAACCTTAATCTCACCTGCGTAGCCATGCCGTCCACCGGCTTCGAAGTTACTTGCCTTGTCTTTACGGATTGCAGTCAAGTAAAACGTCTTTGCTTGTACATCATGGGGGATTCATAACACTTACCATATACATTTCTTCTTCAACTTTATATCGCCCGTAATCATCCAGTTGGCACTTGTCAGTGTCACTGCTGCGTATCGCTGCTCCAATGTCAACCTTTACAAAGTCGTAGCGCCGGGCCACCATCGCTATCACGACGCGCGCCTCAAGTAGTGCTAACTCTTGAGCAATGAAACTCCGTGGGCCCCTCTCGAATGGTCTCCACGCACCGGGTGGTATCTTCTCCGCTGTGTCATGCTGAAGCCAACGCTCAGGTACAAATACATTGGCAGTCTCGCCGAAGACGGCAGGGTCTCTTTGGATGATTGAAGGAGCATGATAGAGCATCAACCCGACCAGACAAATGTCTTTCATCTCATTTTCAATCCGAATCGCCGCGTTGAACCCATCTCCAGGCTTGATCATGCGTACTGTTGCGCCGGGCGGCTACAGTCGACTGGTACGTGTGATGTTAGAGAACATTCCTGGGACAGATTTGCTACCCTCTCAAATATTCCAAAACACAGGGTCACGCTTGGGTCGGCGCCGAGGGTTCTACTTACAGCGTTTCCTTGATTACAGCTGACGTATAGGACATACGATTGATCAGCTCCTCTCCGCCGGGTGCAAGGAGACGAGCAACCACTGCCTCCCGGGTTGACTCGGCACCAAAAATTTCGTCATGCTCAGCTCGCACCGCCTAGGTGTAGTGCACGAGGCGTCCTGGAAATCTCATACAGTATCCATGCGATGATAGTGCTGGTAGTATCGTGACCAGCGAACAGAAAGGTGCTCAGTTGATCGCACGTCACGTCCAAGGCCGCGGCAGATAGTGTCTCCAAAGCTTCGAGGCTTATCGAAGGGATGCTGCGAGATTTACCACCACTACTGCTGCTGCGCTCGTCGTATCTGTCACGGACAATTGCTTTCAAGCTATCGCGAACCTGCCCGGCAAGACGACTACGCTTCCATTCTAATCGGGGCCTGTACTAGCTCGGGAGTTTTATTTGCTCGCTACTGTAGATTTCGATGAGCTTATGGAAAACTCGTATGAGTTCAGTTGGATGAGAGCTTTGGGCGCCCTGCGAAGGCACTCGCGATCAGTCATCTCCCAGTAATCAGTGGTTGCCCACAGAGTTTGACTGACCACGTCCGCGTCAAGTACGACTTTCCCGATTACATCGAATGTGAGGTTCGTGGCGAGGTCTAGGAGCGGAAAGGCCAGATTGTCCAGGCGATCCATGAAAATTGAGACTCGGTCGACGATTGACGGCAACGGCGTCATGAGATGCTGAGGAGCAAATCCTGGGTTGAACCGTCTACGGAGAGCCTTCCAATCCTCGCCCTGATGTGGTTGAAACGTAATAGTGAGCATCGATCGCTAGACAGTGGCATGCAGCAAAACTAGGTGGAACAGCGAATAATGGAGGGGGAGTAACTTACTCTCGAGATTATGATGGATTTTGGCCCACTGAGATGGACCATATGATCCCAAATGCCTGGTTCCTTGGGAGGGCTGTACGGAAAGAGAGTTGAGACCTTCGCAATTTGCTCCGCGACTTGATAATCTCCTGTAACTAGCATAGGCAGGCTGATCGGCTGGAGATCAACAAGCATGACTGACGGCCGGCCTAGAGCTTCAAACATCGCAGCAAAGGCAACATCTAGGAATCATCAGCATACTCTCTGTGGTCGCTTGATATGCGAAAGCCAGCACCAAAGTTCTAGTACCTGGATGAGCGTTTGGCGGAGAGCGACGGATAAAGTCATCGACAACTTTGAGGTGTCCAAGAATAGGCGAGGAGGGCAGTTGAGGAAACCGCACGTATTGCTGCAATCTTTTATACTGAAGTCTTTTTGATACAAGTAAGGGAGAAGCAGCGCAACAGCTGCAACCAAGATTTGAATGAGCATGTTGTTCAATAGACCGCCCAGTAAAAAGCTAGTGAGCAATCCTCATCTATTTCGTCACACAGCAGGCTTCTATAGGTAAGTGGCAGAAGCACAGGAGATGAGAACAGCTACTTGGCGATTATAAAATCACAGGAGGACTGGAAGATTTATTGAGCAGTCTGCTTCAAGTGTTGACTTTTCGATGGCTACACAGCAGACAGCTTTCAGTTTTTCCCATCCGAAATTTGAAATATATAAGGTAACCATTATAGTGCTGCGTAAAAATATCCAACGTATGCAATCTCAATTCTTCCATAAATGTGATCTCCCTCAAAGCTGTGCATGCATCGCCAACACCGCATGCGGCTGTTGGTTTGACCCTAGCAGTGTTCAAATCTGATAGGCTAGTCCACCATACGGAAATCAGCTCAATTCTCATCCTAGCAGGCGAGCAGCTGTTGGCGATTTGCTGGGCCCTGTCTATGGCCAATAGCTTGCATTTCCTTGGTCCATGGCAAAGTACCTCTTTGCAGCACATCCGCTTGGGTCGTTTGTGGACCTGCAACATCCCTGAGGAAGATCCCAACAGCTGCATGTGCCTGTACCAGAGCCCGGCGGACAGGCTTAGGTACACAGTACCCACACTACCAGCCCACAACACGACCTTGGAAGGTGGTGTTGGTCCAGTGGTTCTGGGCAACGCTTGTCTGTGCCTTACTCGTACAGAACAAACCAGGACAGCAAGGTACAAGGTGCTGAAGTGGGCTGTCAGCATATGAGGCTCCTTGCGTAGCACAAAGATGGGCTCGGCACGGTAGCATCACACACTTAGAGTAGTATGTTTCCTGAGAAAACGTTTCTCCGTTGCTATCAACCGGAACCCTCCCTGCGGACTATCTAGCTTCTCGACATCTTCTCTCCCTTAAGCCGCAATTCTAGGCTAAGTTCAGAAGGCAGGATTACAATTGGATGGTTACATGAAAAATTAAGTCAAAGACCGACAGTAGCTGTGGGGGTCTCGTGTTTCAGTTCCCACCGGTATATCCTGCTGCTGTTCACGCCAACAAGTTACTCATACTTCGTACATGCGGCACTGGCCCACCCGTCCCGGTCTTTCCTTTTTTTATTTTTTTTTATTCTTCTTAAATTTAGAAAGCTGGAGTATCATCCACGCTAGGCGGGCATTGCGATGCTGGTGCATATGCGCATTACACTAAAGCATCTGTTGCCGCCCGAGTGGATACTTTTCTCCACTGCAATAGCCCCTAGGAATACTACTGTAGCACCTGTTGGTCATTGCCCATGGTCACATCTCTACCACCTTTCAAGAGCCCACGCGTAATGAAATCCAGTATGCTACGCATTAGTCACGGAGAACATGGTGCGGGAAGTTGGAAATCCCCATGGAGCCTGGCTGCAC
This sequence comes from Juglanconis sp. DMW523, assembly GCA_003013055.1. Classification (NCBI taxonomy): domain Eukaryota; kingdom Fungi; phylum Ascomycota; class Sordariomycetes; order Diaporthales; family Juglanconidaceae; genus Juglanconis; species Juglanconis sp. DMW523. Next base: position 2,403 of record MUZK01003808.1, on the reverse strand, counting down.
TATCTTCTAACGTGCAGTTCCGAAGCTCCACCCGGTATCTTGTCCTGAGCATCAATAAGGAAATCCTCGGGTTTTGTCCTTGTAGAAAGGTGAATAATAAGACTGGGTATCTCCTTCCCTGGTTGCAAATTCGATTTTCTGCTGTGATATTCTCTGTATCCTCCTCCAAGTTTTCCCGGATTCCAGAATGTGAGTACGGAGGGATATTTGGAATCAACCTTCAAAATACTGTTCATTTACTTCAAACATTTCTACCTCCCTCGGGATCTACTCATCTGTGGTTGTGTGTTGTCAGCAATCATGGCTATCCTCAAGCTCTTCGATCTGTCTGCACGACAAGATCTCTCACAAATTCCAGCTGCGCAACCTCCCCAGGGCCAGACTTCAAATTTTGTTGACCCTCCCTCTCTGGGACCTGCTTATCGGGCCACCATATTCACGTGCCTTCCAGTGGTGCTCATCTTCATCGTCGTCCGCCTATATACTCGAGCACGACTGGTGCACAAACTGGGAGTAGATGATTGTATGTGACCATATGACCAAGTCTAATAGAGCATTTGTTGACGTTCTCGAGGTCAGATTTCTGTATCTTGAGCTTCGTATGTTTTTCCGTACGAATCATGTCCTACGAACTTAGTTTGGTTTAGCATCATATTCTGCCCTAACTTTGGCCAGTGCGTTCTTTTCACCAGAATTATCACTCTGTCATCTTTGCAGCAATACTGACAGCCGAGTAGTGGCCGACCATGCTTTGGGAAGGCATCTATGGGATGTGCCAGTGTCCATGATAACAAATGGGTATATGGAAGTATGTGATTGCTTACTGGTTCACCCTTTACCCCGGGTAGCGTTCCCCGAAAACACCTGAAGATCACTTTGAGCCTCTGCTAATACCAGCGTTCCCAGTACACAACTATTGGACTGGTCATGTTCAACATAGGCGCTATGGCATTCCAAATTGACCCTGTTGCCTCTTCATCTGCATCTTTTCAACCCCATACGTTGGGCGTTTTGGCTGGTTTGGGCTGGCATTGCATCGGTGGCGATTGTCTATGTTGTGTGCTCCATCATACTTTTGAACAGCTGCGTACCCAGACACAACCAGACATGGCAGTATACAACGTATTCTGGGAGCTGTACACCAGGTCAACGACATGTGACAACTACTACAGGAATTATTTTATTTTTGGCGTGTTATCGGATGTATATATGCTCGCCATCCCCCTGTGGCTGGTCTCGCACCTAAGCCTGGCACCGAAGCGCGAGATCGGAGTGCTAGCTGTCTTCTTGACAGGGTTGTTGTGAGTCGATAGCCCTACCGTCCAAGTATCTACCACGCTGACTTCTAAACGTAGAGGCGTCGGGTGTTCCATAGGAGGCCTAGTTGTCCGATACTCAATGGACATAGGGGATGGAACTTGGAGCATTAGCTATATTTTCGGGTGAGTGCAAAGTACCTGTGAACTTCTCACTGCAGACCTTGCCGTGATTATCCTGACCTTACGAGAAATGGGCCCCGACCTGATTGCCTTTCTTTTCAGCGTCCTTGAGCTTAGTATTGGCCTTATGTGCGCCTGCACGCCCGTGGTAACGCTCCCGTTCAAGACCCTCGCAAACAATATGGTAGCGTCCTGGAACACGGTCAAGAACTACTCCAAGACACGACTTTTTACTCGCGCGCCTAACCACTATGATGGGAGTGGCAGCAACGCGCATCTTCACACATCCTGAGGAGCGGACCAGAAGCAGTTGCCGCAGATGCCAAAAAGAAATGGCAAAATTACAGGCCTTCGAACTTTTATCCACCGCGCATACAACTCCCTTGCCACCACCACGGTGCAGCAAAGCGTGCCCATGACCGAAAGGGGAATGGCTACATCCGTCACGGTGGATTCGCTCGATGTGGATGAGCGGGAGTATCGCAACTTGCTCAAAAACATCTATACCGTCGATAGCAGATCACATGTGTCTGTGCCTGGGTCAAGTTCTGGTGTGCAACCAGAGACCCCGAAAGCCTGTTTCCAAGGTAGATAGGCTTTTTGGTATATTTTAATGGGGTCCAGTTTGGGTCAACCTCTATAGATAGTGGGCAAGCCGTGATTTTCAAGGTGCTGGAGTCCAGTTTGATGACGCGCAGATTTCAGTTGCGAAAGGGCAACTTTGTTTAGAAGCGGCATCGTAATTAGGCGAACCATTTACGCAGACCAATAGATACTACGGGCTTAAATACCAACTTGGAATATGAGATGGTAGGTCTTGCAAATGGACGTCTCAAAAAGAAACTCGGCAGGGCGGCGGAGACCGGAGCAACGACTGGTGAGACATTACTGAATACGTCACCTAGTACTGGTTCAGGTACAAGAATAATTGCTTAGATAGATAATATGCCTGTTATTGATACAG
>MUZK01003807.1:0-16846 GCA_003013055.1 Juglanconis sp. DMW523 | reverse complement strand
TGTGGGGGGGGGGGGGGGTCGAGTCTCAGCATCGTCTATTCCTGTAGGCAATCGACAGCCGACTTCCTCACCTCTTTGGCAAATACCGCTGACGGAATGCACAGACGTCCCCTTTACTTTGGCGATATGGGACAGCAATGCTGCTACCTTGATCCACTACTTTGAGCAACATGGTGCAAGAAGTTGTAGTGCCTGGAGAAAATCCAGCTGAATGTATACTAAATATCACAGGACCTCGGAGCCCAAAGACTCAATCATCTGGTCGGGAAAAGGGTGACATAGTGAAGAAAGACAGAAGATCAAACGACAGTTGGCCGAGATGAAGGCAGAGCTATCGATCAAGGCAACTACCGAATCACTTCACGCTGTTACGGAGTACGTCACCCCATCGAATTCCCAGTTGGTCCTTGCAACTTATCGAATCTTCCAGGAGTACTGGCGCGACCCAGTGTGTATATACCCCAAGGAAGCATTCCAGGTTGTCGGTCGGAGTGGTAAGTCTTAACTCTGGGGAACACTGCCAAGATCAGGCACTCTTCAATGGCTTCACCTTCTAGGTGGCGCCTTTGGATATACAAGGAATCACTAGCACCTAGGTATTCGCCCCTTGTTTTTTTTCCAAATCTTCATGCTCCCCTCCATTTCCAACAATATGGACCAGCAAATCATACCTCGCTTCAGCCGCGCGTTCCAAGTATTCAATTTTCGTAGCCTCGAATCTTAAACGTGATAGTGAAAATAGTCTGCCAAACTATCGCTGCTGTGTTCTTGTACGCAGTCTGGTATTATTCAACAGGGCTATAGAATAACGGCCGCGATGACCATACCTTCTTGCCAACCGAGAGAGGAAGATTACTATTTGGTCTCATCTGGGGCTTCTTTCTCTTCATATCGACACTTCCACAAGCAATTGCTGTTGGTATGGAATATTCTGAAACAGCTGTTCACATTGCGAATCTCGTCTTAGCCTTGCCTGTATTTGCTTTTTTCAGGGCGAGTTTTATTGTCAGCAGCTCCTGATGCAGATCTCATGTCGGCTGTACCCAATTCTGAAGTGATTTCCGGCTCATGGAAACTGCCGGGAGGGAGGGAGAGAGGCTGTGCTTGCTCGGCCAAGAGGGGGGAGCCACCCCTGGAACACTCCTCTGCTCAGAACTTCTATTGTGGATTTGTACGGAGTATGTCCTAACGAATGGCTCTGCGAGGGTACAGAGTACCCATCCCCACATCGCTTTTTCACAAAATACTAACTGATACAAAATTGGATACATTTACTTGTAGAAATCTGGCCGGTACGGACACTTCCGATTGGATGTTGTGCAATGTTTCAACCTCCCCAGCATGCTATCGCGACGTAATGTCATGACCTTCCTTTTCAGCGGCCCAGGTGCGGTTGCACAAGGGGATAAATACGAGTACGACATCAGGAGTATGACGAAAAGGAGCGAGACCGAATTTGATAAAGTGGATCTTGTGCCCAATGAACCGCATGAACCTCAAGAACCACAAGCTCCGCACCGGGCAGAGCCGCCTTTTTCCTCCATGATCTTTCCAAAACGACAAACAGAGGCCAAAGATCAGGTCCAAGATGTTGAGCCTCCAGGTGCTCCCCACGGCCTCATCAGCACTACGAGCTGCCTTGGGCCTCCTCACAGTCTGTCACGCCCGAACATTTATACCTGCTTATCTCAAGATTTCGCAAGCTGATGACCAGAGATACAGATTGCAGTAGTGTACCTCAGCACACGATGCTTCTATCTGCTCTTCTTGCATCCCCTTTCCAAATATCCCGGCCCCCGTTTTGCGGCCGTGAGTATTGTATGTTGCATCCCTTGCTACCTTAGACGATGTACGTCTTTTTGCTGATGATGATCCACAGATTTGGAAGAAAACGTCCGAAGCTAGTGGTGTCCATGTTTTCAAGATGCTCGAGCTCCACAGAAAATACGGTACGTCTCCGCAGTAGCATCCACGCGTATGCGATGGCCATCTGACGCTTTTTGGATTCTGGGTGTTAGGAGATGTCGTCCGCTGCGGTCCCAACGAGCTGTCTTTTGCTTCGGTGCAGTCGTATCGCGACATCTACGGCCATGTCGGCCAGGACAAGAAACGCTTCCTCAAGTCAGCCATGTACGAACGCGAAGAGCCTCGGATCACCAGCGTGCGTGATCCCGAGGAGCATGCCATGCAGCGCCGCGCCCTCTCACACGCCTTCAGCGCCCGCGCACTGCGAGACCAGGAAGAGGTTGTCCATCAGTATGTGGATCTTCTGGTCCAGCAGCTCGGTAATCTGGGTGAGAACGGACAGAAAGGTGTCAATGTGACGGACGCCTATACCTGGCTTACATTCGACGCTATTGGTTTGTTCACCCCCCCCCCCCAATTTCCTCCATTCCAAAGATATTGTTACGACCTCTGACTTCCCACCAGGCGATCTTGCTTTTGGAGAACCATTTGGGGCAATAGCCGGAGCATCGAATGACTGGATCACCGGCATTCTGGAGTGGACGATCTATTCATCCATGAGCATGCATATGAAGAGACAGCCTTGGTTGAGAGTGCTTCTTCCGTTGATTTGGGGTTCGAAGCTGACTCGGATGCGCGACACCGCTGGAAAATACAGCGAAATGTCAAGACAAAAGGCGACCAAGAGGCTGGACATGGGCGACTCACTGGGACGCCAGGACTTCTTCAGTCACCTGATCAAGAAGAAGGAGGTTACCGCGGGCTACGTGATGGGCAATGCTCAAACTTTGCTTGTGGCCGGGTCCGAAACCACGGCCACGGCGCTCACGGCGACGACATTCTGGCTCCTCAAGTATCCAGATTGTCTCGCGAAGCTGCAGCACGAGATACGCAGCACCTTCACGGAGCCTAGTGAGATCACCGGCGACTCCACCGCTAACTGCCACTACCTCCACGGCGTGATTGAAGAAACGCTTCGGATATCCCCGCCAGTAGCCACAGGATTGCCGCGGGAGTGTCCCGGTGCCCCCATCAACGGCGAATACATTCCAGAGGGCGTCACAGTCTACTGCGATAATTTTGCCATATCAAGAGACCCGAGTAAGTGAATTTCTTGTAGGAACAGAGGAGCCCCCATCACGCCTCTATGAGAATCCTCCGGAATGTGTCACTTCAGGCTCCGGAACAAGATTCTAACGTATAACAGGATATTGGGAACAACCGGAAGCCTTTAAGCCCGAGCGCTGGATCGGAGAAGGGTTCCCAGGCGACGATAAGAGGGCGTTCCAGCCGTTTTCGACTGGACCTCGGGCATGCCTGGGAATCAATCTGGCATATCTCGAGATGCGTGTCACATTAGCCAAGATTGTCTTGGCGTACGACTGGGAGCTGGAGACACAAGGAATTGAGGATTGGAACACTGCCTGTAAGATTATGGGCCTATGGCAGAAACCGGATCTGTTTGTGAAGTTCCATCCTCGGAAAGCATAAGCCTTCTTTCGGAGAACTCGCGTAATTATGGCGGTGGGAACGGCTAGATATTGGAAGGGAGGTGAGAGATGTCTTGGCATGGCTGTAGGTTTTTAAGCGGCTTCTTCATAGATGGTAATACCAGCGTATATCGTCTATTTCTCGTCCTTCAAATATTTCATCGTGGTTTTACATGAAACGAGGAGTAGAAAGGCGAAAGACGAAAATTTCCACCATAACTGGAAAAAGAAATCAGCGCCAGATCGTCAAGCGAAGAACTGGGGGAGGGAGGAGGGGTTGAGGACCATAATGACTCAAAGGTAATTGGTTAAGTGCAATGATGTGTAATTTTGGGTACTAGGCTTTCGAGCATCCTCCATTGTATGAAGGAAATTGTTACAGCTTTTATAGCTATATTAACAGCTCAACAAACAATAACTACCTAAGTGCTGGCTTTGATAATGTTTTATATCAAGTGTTTCAATGGGACTCCCCCGTTCCTCCTCTCTGCCTCTTTGACCAGTATGTTACAACTGTCCTATCGTTAAGCATAGGCCCCCCTGCCGAGATGCCCTTTTGGGGGGTAGGGTTGTATATGGTCAATTTGATCCCGTTTATATATTTTCCATTTTCCAATTTCTTTTTTAGTTTTGGAATTTTCTCGGTTTTCGGTTCAGCTAAACTTTGTGGGATTCCACAGTCCTCTCGGGCTGATCCTTCGGCTCCTTGCTTCCAAATTGGATAGCACACACAATTGAAATACCGCAAAATAAGAACTTGGGCGGATAGGGTATTGAATAGAGGAGCTCGACATGATCTAAGTGCTTGTCAGAGCATTCAAGTAAGGTGGTAGTGTAGATGGCACTCAGGTGGTTTGCAACTTGGCAGCCTTGCGGCGGCGTGCTTGCTGCTGGGGCTGGGGTAGATTCAATTTGTAGAAAATTCTTTTACTACACTGTGATGAATGCCTGTCACAAACATCTGAGGTCCTGAAAACATCAGGCAAAGGTAGAGGCATACATGCAATAATATATTTACGTGTGTGCGAAGAGGCTAAAATCATCCAAGAAAACTTCCAAGGTTCAAATTTGCACTTCAGTCCAGACAATGGCTACCCAGATATATCCAACACAGGACTGAGCTTTAATTTCCACTAGGTATGCATCACTATCACCTTTGAGATGTGGGGAACCTCGGAATCTTGATCTTGTGGGAAGAAGGTCTTGAGGCCCTTATTCGTACTAGTAGCTGAGTGGTGACAATAATTCCGAGTTCAGGGGCTTGTCCGGACCTCACAAGACTTGACTCTTTCTATGCGTTCTTCTAAATACCCGCTCTGTTCCGGATCTTTCCCATAGACTATATCCGGAACTTGGCGGTTGATTCTCTCTACTCCTAGTGGTAGACAACGGGACATTCCATAGGGCTTCCCTCTTGGATATATAAATCCCCAGCTCAACTACTCTCCTTTCTCCTTTCTTTCTGTTTGTCTGCACTCAGTCTTCTTATTTCCTCCACCGCCAACGGGCCCTCGACCCCCTTTCGTTTGCCCATCAATGGCAACACCTACCGCACGCAACGCAGCAAATCCTGGCTTCAATCCGTATAACGAAGCCAGACTTACGGCAACCCCATACCACGATGTGATCACTGGGAGAAGTCGATAGCCTCGTCTGACCCTGGAGGCTGAGAGTGCCGGCCCCGGAAAGGAGTTCAGACACGAGTCCGACCGCAGCAGCCGCCTGAAAAAGAAGCACGACAAGGTCCCCAACGAGTGGCGTCGTAGCTTCAACAAGATGAAGCGCAAGCGGGTCGAAGTTCGGGTCGGCACCACAGGACATCAAGGACGAGTTCAGACCGGACTTCATGACCAGCTACCCGTCCCTCAGAACCATTACCACCCGTACCGGATCCCTACATGCAAAGCACACCCACGGCACGTCAACAGCGTAGCAGGCCATGCTCTTGGCGTTGGCGAGGTTGTTGTGGGTGTCCGAGATCAGAACTGACTTGGATAAGAACGTGAGTGTGCTTGTTGTGTTTTTGATTCTCGAGGAAGTGTTCACTTACAGAAAACATAGGGATATGGCATGAGGGTGGACATTGTCCTTCACACCGACATGATAGCATGCACCCATGGGCGTTCACACTCCGCACCACAGCACCTTCAGTACCACTGAAGCAGAGAACGCGAGACAACGACTGAAAGAGTATGACAGAGACGATAAGCGGACAGCAGAAATCTGTATTTACAGACGACAGGAGATACGAAATTGAGAAGAAGATGCACAATCCTTGATTGAGCTACGATATCAGACCCGACGAGCCAACCGATGCGCGGTTCGTCTGATGGAGTACCGAAGAGAACCTGATCGTATGAGCTGCTTGAATACGATCGACAGGTCAACGGGCTGTCGGTTCCCGCATGTTCGGCCCTTGCAGCAGCAACAATCTCGTCCCGTCTACTCGAGCTTCAGCTGGTCGATGATGGTGACCAGTTTACGGAATTTGGCGCACTTGTCCGCACCGACGACCATTTCGGTCATCCTAAAAGCATCAAGAACGTCAGCCAATGATCTCATAACACACACAGGCTTGCGGAGAGGGGGATGATGTTCTCACTTCTGCAGGTCCTTAACCTCCCGCGTGATGGCCGCGAACTCCTCCATATGACGCCGCACCGACTGGCGCAGGAAGACCAGGGCGACTTGCGCCTCCACGTTGCGCCTGATGCACTCCTCATAGGGCAAGTCGTCGTCCTGGCAAACGACGGCGTTTCCCTCCTCGTCCCTCTCGAGCTCGCCGTCGACGAAGACGAAGCCAGCGTTCCTGAGGACGCTGGTGGAAGAAGAAAGAAAGTCAGACAAATTCGTTCCGCAATTTTTGAGCAGACCAGAAGCCAAGCTTTTGGGTGGGGAGAGGGGATGCATGTCTTACCGCTCGATCTCGGCATTATCGTGGTCCGACTCCTTGATGGTGCGCTCACCGCGTGCGATGAGGGCCTTGGTGAGCGCAGCGAAGACCTCAGCAGTGACCTTGTTATCACCCAGACCGGCGGGGGGCTGTGCTGGGGAGGGAGGAGCTGGCGTGGCACCCAGATCGGTCGAAGGGGCTGCGTAAGACTCAGGCATGGTGGTGTTTGATGACAATCGATGGATGTTGAGGGAGAAGCTGAAGGGAGAAGCTGTTGTAAGACCAGATTATTGTGTAAGAGAGAAACACAGGCTGAGTTGTCAAAGGTGGGGCGACGAGATGCAGCAGTTGTTATTGCCAGAATAGGGTGTTGTCAGATTGGGAGAACAGAGTGAGAGGAAGGTGGGGCGACGGGAAAGATCAGTTCCTATTGTCAAACTAGAAGAGTAGAATATGAAGGAAGCCGGGTGATTACAGGAGATAGATGGTCACTTTAGAGGAAGGAGGACTGGCGGGGGTAGCAACAGCACTGCCAGAGACAAAGCCCTTAACCTTGCTGCCCATAACCCCACCACAAGCATTGAGAGGACTGCACAGGCCAAAAGATTGTGAGAATGTTTAACGACAAGATTCGAAGAAAGAAAGAAAGGAAAAGTTCCTCTGCCTCTATTGATCCCTTGCCCTGGTCTATGATCCCGATCATCCCTGCTATGCACCAAAACACAAAGATGCAACAGCCAGCAATAGCCAGCAATAGCCAGCAACATGCTAGTAACGGAAGCCCAACCATCATGAGATCACAGACGCCAAAACAATGCTTGCCACGCCTTCTTGAGTATCAGCAGATGCCATTCCTGCCTCACCTGGTCTCAGATTATGCAGGAACAAGGTTGTACAGGCAGAACGCTCCATCAAGAGAAGGAAAGGGGATTCGCTAGTTCCTTCGACAGACCAGTGAACGGAGGCTGAAATAGCTGCTGTGAGAGACGCCCTGTGCCCTACCATGACTTCCACTTGTAGTGCAGCCTTCTTTACGCGTAACGAACCTCATCAAAGAGACCAGCTCTGACTTGGATGACCGCTGCAAGCTCGAACAGGAATGACTGAAGTACGATGATGTTGGTGAGAACGTGCGAGACTGATACCTTCTTGTCCTCAGACGGTACAGATACAGTACGTTCAGGGCTCATGATCAGAGCCTGAGCGTCGTCACCGGCTACCGGTGAAGTACTCGCCTGTCCGTCAAACTGTGCCTGTGCTGGCGGGTCGTCCTTGGCAGGCGGCGGCGGCGGCGACGTGTCTTCGTCTCCAGCGCGGCTCTCCCTATTCGCATTCGACTCTTCCTCAATCTTCCCGCCAAGCTTGAGAGGTACCGATTCCACCTTCTTCTTAATAGGAAGACCGACCTTTCTAGCCAGGATCTGCTGATCAATCGCTTGGAAAGCAGCAGCCTGGCTCGCCTTTACCGGGTCTTCATCTGGCTTCTGGCTACGCCCAGGCGAGAACGACCGCGTCATAGCCGGACTACCCCTGGATGGTGTATCATAGCCGAGTGAGAATTCTTTGGGCGGTACAGGTGGTGGCTTGTGAAGAGACGATGGCGTTCCGATACCAAAACCTCCACTGGACCCCGACACGAGGTTGTGATTCCGTGGGCTATTAGACCGGCTGGGCGTGCCAAGGTCGTTAAGATCTTTGAGCAAGCGCTGAGCAAAGCCTTCCAACCCGCCTGCCCGCACAGGTGAGCCGCTTCTAGAGGTGTGAATGCTGGACGGGCCTGGGCCGGGCGTGCCTGACCCAGGGGTGCCGAGGGGTTGAGATTGAAGGTATTTCGGAGCGGGTGGAGGAGGGGCGTCAGCGATCTGGAATGCTTCGCGACGCTGTTGGAGGAGGTCCTTAAAACGTGGTATCGACCCGCGGAATGCGTCGACTTGATCCGAGAGGAGTTGAAGGATCTTCAAGAGACGGGGGAGGTCGGATGCTGACCATACTGGCCGGCGTCGGCACTTGTTGATACTTTCGAGCTTCTTGGGGTCATCAGAGAGAAGGTCGTCAGTATTCGGATCAAGAGGATCTTCGGTGTCTTCCATTGGCGAGTATGGTTGGTACGAATCGTCATTATCGTAGATGTATTTCTCTGGAGACCGTAGAAGCCAGCCTTCAAGGTTCATAAAACCGCATACTGCCAGGTCGAAGAGCGTCTCAGTGACAGCGAGATTAGTTTCAACGGGGTTGAGGAAGAAGAGCTCAAGGTGGTCCAGCATGATGGAAAGTAACGGGTCGTCGGGTCGAATCGTGTGTGGCCGGACATCTCGAGGAGCTCCAGGTAAAGAGTCTGGGACAGTCGGGAGTTTGTGGTTGTTGGTTGAGATCTTGGGAGCAGTGAGTTTCAATGAGCATGGATGACTTTCAATCCTCGACGTGGTGTCCTTGAGAATGCTGTCGTACACCTCGTCGAAGTTGTCCTGCCCGCCTATGTTTCCGGCAAGGGACATGAAAAAATCGAGTTCCTGTTCATGAGCACCGAACGTGCGATGCGCAATGTCGCCATACAAGTTCTCAGTCCGTATCAAGGTCGTTACAGCGTATCGGTGATGTCTCTTCAAGATTGCAGACACAAGCTGAAGGGTGACATGGATGGTCTGATGACTTGGTGATCGCACGCAGGCTAGGATTAGATCGACAAGGGTGTAGAGGATGTGATCAGCCGCATCGTCCGCCTTTGAAGCCATCATCGTGGCTAGGTCCATGGACTTCCTCTTTCTGGCCTTACTGACGGAATTGGAAGTGACCTGAGGTGACGTTGCTGTTACCACGTCGGGCAAACCAAGCAGGTAGTGGAGGATGAGGTTGATCATGTCGGGATGATCGAGTGACTCGAGTATTTGACGGAGGTAGGTCAAAACGGCCACAGAGGAACCTCCATCAATGTCAGAAGACTCAAGCAGGGATGGGTATCTGCAACGGGATCAGCACGTGTCCGGACTTCGCATCTGTTTTGCCGACTTACAGCAATTGTTGCAGAAAGATGATCTGGAAGTGCTCCAGCAGCGTCGACTTGACCTCGATCGACTTGCAATGATTCAAAACATCCTGCCAGAAGACCAGGTGGGATAGGAAGGTCTCTAGATGTGCTTGAAACTCTGGAGAGGTGGATGGCACGATCTCGAGGGTCGGGACGGGCGGTTGATAGTCGGAGAAGGCGAGAACAGGAGGCAGGTCCTGGGGCGGGTAGTCAATGACCAATTTCCCGCTCAGCTGGCTGTAGAGAGCACCAAGACCCGTAGCCATGAGTGTTGAAAGGTCGCTCTCGACGATCCACTGCTCCAGCTCGACCGAATTGGATGCTGCCTCGATAATGTACAGCAGTCCTGTTCTCGCGAAGTCCCCGACCTTGCCCTCGTGGTGGATGTAGTCGACGAGTAGGTAAAACAGAGGGAAGTCCTGCTTCTGTGTCCTCCCCTCGAACTTTTCCCGATCATCCTGACTCTTATCATCCTGCTGCTGTCCGGTGCGTTGCAATTTAAACCAGGCCGAGAGGATGTTAGGCTCCAGCCGGATCTTGGTCGTAATGTTGAAAGCCAACTCTACCACCCGAGCTTCCGTGTCTGAGCCCAGACGAATGCTGTTGGCTCCAGTGATCTTGACCAATAGGTTCGTCAGACTGGCAGCGAATGCGTCGCTCTCGACAAAAGCCTCCTCTTCGCTTTCGACAAGCGTTGCAAAGAACAGAACGGCCTCCTTGATGATCCACTCATTGTAGGATGTCGTGGCAATCTTAGCGATGGGCAGGTACAGCTGCTTGGTAGAGGAAAAAGCGATGCACGGGTGTGGTAGTGGTCTTCGAGTCTCGTCGCTGAGGATATGGGTCAACTCCTGGAGTCTTATCTCAACCTCCTCGGCGGCGTCGTAATCCTTGGCGAGGTTGGATGAGTTGCGCCATGCTTGCTGGGAGCGAAGTCAGTGCCAAAGCACGCATTACTGTACATTCTATATGATGAATCGCACCAGTAATTGGCCATATTCCTTCTCGAACCGGCGCAGGCGCCTGACCGGGTCTTTCGCAGCGTCTCGTCTTGCGTTCTCGGCCAAGGGGGTGTTCGCAATCAGTCTCGACCACTACAGCGTGTGTCAGTTAGCAGGAGACCTTGGACATGATTTATGGGGCTTGGAGGGGGCTTGGAGAGTCCTTACGAAGTCCATGGCGTCTGTAGAGGCATGTCGAGGCCTCGACGTGTTCAGAAATGGTGTGTTGTCTTCCTTGCTCTGGGTGATGTTGTCGGCGACGTTGCATGAATGTCGAGATCCGGGCTGTCCTGTTTTGAAGCTCGGGCCACACGGGCAATTGTGACAACGCAATGCGGCTCTCCACAGGGCAAGGGCAGGGTCCCCTTGGCGGCCCGCTGTGAGACAAGGGCCCCTGGCTCTTCATCTTGCGAACCCCCATATTTCATATATATAGTACTATGGTACGATACCAGCATGATTCTTCACTGTGTAGCTCCAGCAACCGTTCTGTCTCTATCAGGGCATCAGCCATAAAAAATGTCTCAACAAACCATGGCGCCCACCACTGTGCAGCGAAATGTCTGCAGCATATGCTTCTATTGAAATATTGGGCAGCATCCTGTGGAATCATCCACAGGAAGTCTTGTGTGAGAAGACTGGAGAGTCCTAAATGTTTGGCATTCACCGCCTTATGTTCATTGTCAATGAGTCCGGTACAGACTTTGGAGAACAAGCTGCCGACCAAGGGCAGCAAGGGGTCTTAGCGAGGCATCTTGTGCCGGAGTCATGTCTGAAGAGACGGGCCAATGTTAGGGGTTGATTCTGCGGCATTGACATCCTGGTGTCCCTATATGAAATCCCGATTCGGACTTCTAACTACAAGCGTAGTACAAGTTTCCCGGCCTGTCTATTCTCTGAAAAACACCAGATTGCCTCCTCCGCTTGCTCAAACTCGAATACGGTGTCAATAGTATCATCAAACTTGAGTCTTGTCGCTGATACTGCAGCAGAAAGATCTTCGAAGTCAAGCCTCAAATCCAAGTTGATGCCCCCCGGCCGGGCCGGCCCTACTGCACTTAGGTGTTAGCTACGTCTGAGCAACGTTGTGCTATTAGGACAACAGCATTGCCCACCTGACACTAGCTCTCCAGTCAAGTATAGAGGACACAAACTCCTTCAAGTGCATAAGATCCTGCTGGCCGAGATACCCAACTTGACTGACCACTCCGCGGCGCTGTGTGCACTTCACGCTCCGCAGAAGCGATGGGTCTCCTCCCTTCTCGACTGCCAAATCGATACCATCACCATCAGTCAGCATTAGGACGTGTTCGTGCCAACCAGAATTGGTCTCATGTTTGACGCCCTCATAAATTGGGGCTGAGGGAAATGAGCCTTGGATGATCTTAATCTTGCGTTGCTGGATGAGGTCAAGATAACCTTGAGCCGGAAGCCTGGGTAAGCTTGAGGGTAAACACCGCGACACCGCCAGTGCTTTTATGATCGATCAGCAGCAGGTCAATGTTGGAAAATCTCGAGTGCAGAGAATGTAGTGCTCACCTTGAACCAGGAGGCACTGGCTGATAGTCAGGCCCTTGATGGCTGACCAGGTTGTCGTTCCAGAGCAAGGAAGCATACTGTAGTCGATCCAGTCCGAAGGGTCCGGGAGCCTAGCCAGCACTTTCTCGTCGACCACCAGATGATCGGCAATCACCCCGTCCTCGTCCGCGGCCAGCCACAACCGGCCCGGCTCCCGGCGCGTGATGTGCTCGGTGTCAGCGATGGGCACGACCCGGTTGCTGATATTTGGGGCTTCACCTTATCAACGATGGCAATGATCTCATCTGCGGCATCGTTTCCCTGGATGCCATGGGGGATGACGGACCAGGGGTTGCCGTCGTGGACGATGTTGGCCTCGAGATAGTTGAGGGCGGGCACGATGTGGACTTTGATCAGAATTTGGGTCGGAGCGAGAGGTACTGGCAAAGTCTCTGTGATCAGCTCGATCTTTGATACGCCAGGCGTACAATTGTCGATGCCGCCACGCGCGGCGGTGCCGGGCGTGGGCAGCACATCTTCGGTCATGTTGAATAGACAATGCGGTTGACGAATAGCTGTACACAGATACCTAAGTGGGGGGGGGGGGTTAAGCTGTTAATATAGCTATAAAAACCTTCAACAGTTTCCTTCATACAATATAGGATACTCGAAAACCTAGCACCCAAGACACAGTGCCGTTAACAGTAAGAGAGCAAAACAATAGTACACAGATAGACGACTTCCTCACCTGGAACAAGCGGTCATCAAGTACAATGAATATTCAAATATATATCCTCAGTTCCGTCTATTAGTTCGGTTTAGTAACTACGCTCTTCAACCACTCTTGACCTCCAGATATTAGACCCAGTCGAGTGGTCAAAGAAGTCGTTCACGTCGTATCATGTCAATACCTGTGAGAGCGAGAGAGACACACGGGAGACACTAATACAGATCTTTGCTTTCGCTATGAGGAGGAAATAAGGAGGCGACAAAGCTGTCCTGGACTTCCCACCCGTAAGGAAGGAGAAACGGAAGCTGGTTCAAAATCTTGCAAAAGACTTACCTGAAGGTCTGGTGAGCGAGGGCATTAGGTACGAGAGTGAAAATATCGTCAAAATGCTTGCCCCTGTTTGTAATTGATATTGTCACCGGGCATTGTTCCAAGAAATTGGAAGGTTCTACTTGTCGATACCGAAGTAGACATCTAATAATTCAAATACTTAACAGCCAGTAACTATTTTCAAGGGACTTGGACCCCGGACATCTACTGATACAGAGTGATGGATTTTATTGATTTTTCTGAGTGCTATAAGGTAGTAAGTGATTGGAGCAACAAGACATTTTGGGGAGGGAAAAGAAAACAAATGTGGCCTCTTGAAGATTTTTCTTTAGTCTTCAGTCGTAAGATCTATGCTCAAGGAGATTACAGTCTTGCAGTGTAAGCATCTTTCTTGTCGTAGACCCGTCACCGCTCGGCTCCTTTGACACCTGAAGTGATGAAAATTACGGGCCAGGGTTAGGTATTCCAGGACAATCTCACTAGTTACCGTACTGCAAATTTTCTTATGAACATTCCGGCCCGGCCAACTCGTTCATCCCGCTAAACCATCATGGGTGTGCCATACGGCGTTGCTCGAGGCCTCAACGAAGCTCGTTCTGCACATGTCCTTTCATATTCCCGTCTTCAACTTCGTTTTTCGCAAATCTCTGAACGGAACCCAAACGACGGAGTAACGACACAGGCAGATGCTCTCGTTCACAATGCCAGACTCGTTCATTCGCGGCCCAAGAGACAGCCATAGCCATACTCACACTGTGATCCTCCTTCATGGAAGGGACAGTGACGCTAAAGAGTTCGGAAACGAGTTCTTCGAGAGCGAGGCCTCAGAAGACTTCGTAGGAGTCGGTCAGCCACGCAGCCTTCCAGATATGTTTCCGACGATACGATGGGTATTTCCCGAGGCGCCTATCATCCCTTCCCAACGTTTCGGCACGCCCATGTCGCAGTGGTTTGACATGTGGTCCGTCGAGAATCCGAACGAGAGAGGCGAGCTGCAGGAAGAGGGACTGAGGAAGAGTATTGCTCTGGTCGGAGGCGTTGTCATGGAGGAGGAGGAGAGAGTGTCCCGAGACAAGATCTTCTTAGGCGGTATCAGCCAGGGATTTGCCACGGCCATCTCGGCCTTCCTTGTAGGTGAAAAGGGCTTTGCCGGCCTCATTGGTTTTTCCAGTTGGTTGCCCTTTTTGCACGACAAAGACGCCACAGATTTGGGCGCCCTGCGAGCCCTGGTGCCGGGCCACGACGACAACACCAGCCCAACGCCTAGCACGTTCCAGCGCGAAACGCCGATATTTATCGGACACTCGGTAGACGATGAGGTAGTACCTGTTAAGAATGGCAGACGAATGTGCGAACTCTTGCGTGCCCTCCTTGGGCGGCCAGTAGCATGGCACGAGTACAAAGATGGGGGCCACTGGGTAAATGAACCTCAGGGCGTTGACGACTTGGTCAGGTTTTTGGAGGAACATATGGGGGAGGAGAGGAGGTTTAGTGACTAGGAGGAAGAACTTGAGAGAGTCTCAAGTGCCCAGTGCTTATAAGATCTCATCACATGGGGGTTTTGCAGGAGCGGTCCTGTACCTTGGTCACTCCAACGGATTAGCACATGTCACTGTCTGGCAAGCTTCAACCTACATCGGTTTACAGTTCCAGGAGAGATTATCTTGGCGATTCCAAAGCCTTCGGAGGTTGAAAATGCTGTGCTAGCAGCCTTTTCCGGTGGGCTTGTTCGGGAAAGGATGCGCCGCAGACTCAGGACAATCTCCAACAAAGCTTTAACTAGAATAGCCCATGTTAAAATAGCCCATTTTAGCCGGCTTCAAATCAGCAGGCAGCTCATCAGCAAGGCTTGTCGTTCGGCATCTCAGTCCAGTCGTGCTAAGGTTCATCCCTGGCGGCCACCTCACCCCATAAACCGCACTAGTTCCCAATTCGAAGCGTCCTCCTGCCAGCGTAAAAAAAAAAAATTCTTTCCTTCAGGCGAGCTATCAGTACATATAATTTTGATCGCAGCTGTACGTCGTCTACATATGAGGATTCCGACAAGTAGCATAACGGAGAGGACGCTTATGACTATCCCATATCCCAGCAATTGGTCCAGCACCGAGGCTGGTGGTCTCGATCTCTGTCTCCACTGGCATCCGAGGGTTGCGACGCCAAACATGATGAGGTCGTCAAGATGCTGCTTGATATAGCAGTATTGCCAGCCCGGCCACTCCTCGTGGTGCTGGAGAGTGTAGTTAGACTGCCGCTGATAGTGGAAACATCACCGGCGATGATCATGACCGTGCTGTCAACCAAACTCGATGCCGTAGCCGTACACATCGCTGGCACCGTAGCGAGATCCGCACCGACGCTCTGTACCCACACACGGCATGCTTCAGTCCCTTGCGAGCAACAAACATCCGAGTCGCTGCAGCAGAACTGGTGGCTTCCGCAACATGATGTGTCACAGCACTGATACGTCCAATGTAAGCCAGCCTGCTTACAAGGCACGAGGAGAAGCTCGTCAGACATCTAGGATTATTCCGTGCTAAGGTTATTGCAGGGACGCTGAAGTAACAGTCAGCACTTAATCCTCTTGACAGGACTGGACGCCATAGCATGTTGGCCAGGGCAGGTTTTCGGAGCAGGCCCATACCTCAGCAGGTAAAAATTGGGAGTTCTACTATCTTCCCCCAAAAGACACTTACACACGGCCTGAAGATCGCCTTTCCTGGCCCAGTTGCCGATACGATTGATCACAGGTCAGGTTCAGCTCGTCGTCTCAGTCCTCCTCCTCTTCTTCCTAACCCATACCTCCCTGTCTATATCCCTCTCCATCTTATGGGTCACTCCCTCTCCTTCTTGCTTCCCAAGGCCTCCGTCCACCGCAGCCTCACCACTGACCTCCTCTCCCATACCCGACTCCTCATGGCAAGGCCTCAACTCAACCTCCCAAACTCCCAATCTGTAATCCCCCCTATCCCCAATCCCCGTCGACAACTCAAAAGCATAGCTATGCCCTCTACACCTAATCCCGCGTCCCACCGCCCTCCCAGCGTCCTCGATATCAAACGGCTGGCCCCACGAGAGCGAGTAGGCGCGGTGGGGACAGGCGTGGTCGACGGCGTGGAAACGTCCTTTATACTGGAAGACGAGTACCTGTTCTCTCATGAGCCAGGCGTCCTCGCCTACGGCGGCATCGATGTCGACCTCTTCGGCGGTGGAAGGGGTCTTGGGGTGGAAGACCTTGCACCCCGGGGCCTGTGAGAAGGCTGAGGCGGAATTACACGGCTGTGGCCAGGCGAGTTTGAAGTATTTCTCGCTCGAGTTTGTGATATTGGGGAAAGATGAGGCTAGGCCGGCGAAGAACCACTCATCGCCTGGACGAGATGGAGGGGATGCCGTGGTCATCTCAAACCGGTTCGTTACTGAGGCCTTCCGTCAAAAGCTGAGGGTCAAGTACCAACTCTCATTCTCGGAGTCCGTATGATCATCGCGTTTAAGAACTCTCAGAAGACCCTTTTGGCCAACGAGGCTGGATGTCGTCTAGTCATACGAGAGGCGTTCTCATCGTGCAGCGTGTTCCAATAGCAAAAGGGCAATCTTCGGCGAATTTTGCCTCGACTCGCAAATTTGCGGGACAAGGCGATGCGCCAAGTTCACTTGCAGCCTTTACCTTGATCTGGATGGAAAGATGTATGTAATTCTACCTTCATTTGAGCAAAATGGGCGTTAAAAGAAAATCCGATTGACTCTGTTGATCATGAAGAGGACCCCTGAAAATGAGGTTGCACTAACAATTAATCTGGAGCTTCCCCAAGCTCCCAGGAGCTCGGTAAGCTTTCCTGTAGCCGTCATACACAAAACATCTTCCTTACGACACCCGCACCCCCCCCCCCCACCGAACCA
>MUZK01003806.1:0-16841 GCA_003013055.1 Juglanconis sp. DMW523 | reverse complement strand
GGGGAGGATGGTGGGGGATGGCTGTGGATGGGTGGGTGGAAGAGGCTGGATCTGGAATCTATGTGTCTGTCCACTCCTTCCTTGGTAGTGAGTGCTTGGAGGAAGAAAAGCGTGTATTGGTTGGGACTGGGATATGAATGAGTCTTGGGAACAGGTCTTCTGAAGCAGGTGGTTTATGAGTCCCCGACCCTATAGCTCCTAAATCACCTTGCCTCCTGGTCCGCTACTAGTCTTCCTAGCTCACCAATCTCCTTTTCAAACACCAACCTGTCTTCTTCCTCAGTGTCGACCCTGGCTGAGTGAGATGAGCATCTTACCTGCTGGTCGTTCACACAATTCCTGGAAAGAAGCTTAGCTCCTCCAGCATCGTCTGTAGACTCCACTATTCTGAGCCTTGGTGTCCCTCCTAGTTGGACTCGGCAGGCAAAGCCTCCAGATGACTACACCCAGTGCAAACACTGCAAACATCATTAGTTTTTGATACAGAGCTGCCGATGGTGCGTGGGGCGAATGGTCGTCACAGGCGCTCTCAGACCCTGCGGCCTTGTATAGAAAAACAATATTTGTGGCAGGAAGCAGCACGATTTTGGATTCAATAATGAATTGGGCCCTGTTTCCGAAATAATCCCCCTTTGTCATGACCATGAATGCACAGAGGGTATCTTCTATCTAGTCCATTCATCACTCCAATGCTACCCGTGCGTGTCATGGGTCCACCAACGCCTTTTTTTTTTTATGAAAGCCTTTTCCAAATTCCAACCAATATGGACCAGACTGAGTGAAATTTGGACGAGTTAACGATCCAGAACCGGCCAGCCAAAAGCAGAGACGTCGCTCTAAGATCCCCTGCTATGCATCCATCTGAGCCGAGACTGCAGAGAACCGAGCTGGCAACCTTGCCAGCCTGAGAACAGACCTATAGGCCGCCCAGAAAGCCAACCAGATCTACGAGCTTGAAATGACCTTCATCCAAATCCACCTGTCGGCTGAGACTCCCCCTGAGGAAAAAATACACGATCCCAAAACCATGGCGAACTGCAGTGGCAGTCTTGCCAACCAAAAGAAGAAAACCTCATGAACTAGCCAGAAGTCCCACAAAATCCAGAAGATAGAGAGGTGCTCTCCATCCAAGTCCACCAGTATGTCGAATGCCTGCGTGAGGCAGAACAAAAGTTCAGTCATAACTCGTGAGAGCCATGAGAAAGCTTCTAATACCAAGCCGACATGTCGCACCAGCTTCATTTTGTGCGAAAGGAAAACCGATTGATTATCCGTCATGAGATCCAATGTCTTTTGAATTCCATGCAAAGATGAATTAAAACAAAGACCGATCCCAGGGAAGTCAGCCATGAAGAAGTGAAGAAAAGTCAAAGAAACAAAACAATAATGAAGATCAAACTGGGGAATCGAGAAACATGTGGCCATGCCGTCCATGACAGCTCATCAGAAGGTACAGAAAGACCGACGCATAATTTGTGCCAATGGCGTGGTGTCCAAGCCCATGTGAGGTAGGAAGAAGGCTTGGTATACGCATTTGAGCCAGGCAATGACGTTGGCAGATTGTTGACGCAAGAGGTGCTACAGCATAGCTGACTGTCAATCTCGACAGCTTCGAGCAGAAAGAGGTATGGTCGTAAAGCCTTGGCAATGTGTCGAGGGACCGAGAACCTAGGCAGGATAGAGCGGACTGCCGGGCTGCTCTGGCTCAATTTCCGCCATCAGCTCCCGCAGGACCACGGTGGCATAAGCGCTCGTTGACAGACCGAACTCGAGCACAACCGCAATCTTGATCTGATCCTCACCGTACTTCGAGAGGTCGGGTTGGTAGAAAGAGTGGATCGAGTCTTTGCCAAAACGGGTGAGTGTCGGTTCCTCTGATTTCTCGGCGGACGTTGAGTTTGGCACATCCGACTCGGAGGTGGTGGCAAAGCCAGCGGAACCATTCGGAGCAATTGGCTGTCGAATGGGCTTCGCCGGCTGCGCAGGAGTGCCGTTCGTGGTGGAAGCACCAGGCACATCGATGGCGCTGCAAGCAGACCGAACAGGATTTGGGCGCTGTGGGCTGTCTTGGTCCCACAGAGGGGCTCCGCCTTGGCCAGGTCCTCTGGTGTCGACCGACTCTGGCGTGTCGGGGCGAGGATCTTCCTGCGCAAGCTTGATCCGCTTAGAACTGGGCTGCTCAGATACCTCCACTTGTTGTTCGCCGTCGCGAAGCTCCACCTCGGGGCTCTCGCGCTCACGGCGTCGAACTGTACCAGTCGACACATCAGCTGTGGGTGATGTTGCCGCCTCCTGCACCTGCGCCTTTTTCTTCTCCTCCGCCTTGCGAATCATGATGAGGTCAAGGTCCGTTGGCGCCATTTGTTCATTGTCGTCCACGTAAGTGCGTACCTGCCACTTCGGCTCGCCCTTAAACCTGCCGAGGAGGTGACGATAGCAGCCGCTGACACTGAAGTCCTTAACGGAGCGTCGCATGCGGTGGGGATCGAGACCGCCATTCTCGGGCTTCTTCATGAACTCCACGTAAAACTCTCCGATGTCATTCTTGGGGTACTCGACATCAAATCCTGGACCAGGCAGCACAACATCAAAGATGCTGTACTTGCCACTTTGAGCCTCTTCCTCGGAGAGAGCTCTCGCTCTCTGGAACTCGGACTCCTCACCGGCCTTCGAGCCTGGGAGATCTTCATCGAGATCGTCGCCGGCAGCGTTCTCTGCGGTGATCAAGACGAGATCTCCAGGTATGACCTTGGATCCATACTTGGCCCAGCGGTGAGAGGCGACATGGTTCCAGACGTAGGACTGGTACGCGTGGAGGTAGAGGTTTCGCATGCCACGCGTGATCCTCAGGATTGCGCCGGCGAAATCGCGTGGGCTGTTTTGAAGATGCTCGATGACGTTCGTCTCGGAACTGAAGCGCCTCGGCATAATCTTCAGCGCACCGTCCGCATTCTTCGCCGTCTTGAATTGGACAATGGCTCGCACGCGATTGAGCTCATCTCGGTTCATTGGCGTTTCCTCGATAGTACCTGAGATCACCTGCGTCATGACGTCCCGGTCGACGTGCAGCAGGCCATCAACGGCACCTTCGTAGTCCTCCTTCAACATCAGCATCCCGAGCTCATGCGTGCCAACCGTGTGCGTGCCGAAACGCTGAAGTCCATAGTAGTTGATGAACCCGTACTTGGCGACCTCCGTAACGGCAAGCTCGACAGCTTGGTTGGTCAGCTGGACCCGACGCTCTAGAGACCAATCCTCACCACGAGTGACGGTGACATTCTTGACGGTAATGGTAAACTGGTTACCACCGTGATCGCCCAGCTGTATAGGATACTTGCTGTACTTGTAGTCGCCCATCTTGAAGGCGGGAATTTGGGTGTTCAAGAAATCGAGAACTTGGTGTCTGACACGGTAGACGCTCATCCGCTGAACTGTGGCCGCACGTCGGTCTTTGGTGCCAGCAAAACCAAAGTTGTTCGCCTTGACCCTGAGAATGCGTCCAATCTGGTTGACGGCGTCCATGGTGTCCTTGTTCTCCTTGTACAGAGTGAAGTGAAGGTAATCGCCACCCAGATTATTGAACGAAGGCTGGTTTGACCGTTGGTTCCGGCCGCCCGCTCGAGGGTTCCTGACACGTCGGGGGGGAGACGGGACGGCGACGATAACGCCATCATTGTCAGTCTCGGTCTCAATTTTGGACTCGAAGATGCGGCGAATTTCCTGAGCACTTGTCAGCAGGCCAGAAGCACCAGGTATCGGATAACATCACTTACTTTGTGAACATTGCCCCGTTCTTGGCGCTCCATTGGAGGGAACCTGACAGCATTGGCCTTGGGGTCCAGGCGGGTGTCTCCAGACGCGACAACACGTTCATAAAGTGTGAGGACGGCGGCTGTGGTGGCGTCTCCCAGCAGGCTCTGAAGAATGCCCTTGTCCTCATCGGTGATCTCACGTGCAGGAACAGCAACAGCAGAACTCGGCACTGGGTTAGGCTGGTTGTACTGCCCAGGGAGGTAAATGTTCTACACAAGAGGTCAGCTCTTGGTCACCAAATGATAGACACAATACACAGCAAAACTTACCACACCTGTGGGCCGCTCACCCAATTCATAGTCTGTAAGATGGAGAACCTCACCATCCCGACGTCTCTCGTTCACCTGGAAATCAGTGAACCTATAGCATATCAGCCAGGGTTGCGATGTCCAATGTGAATATTAAATGAAGTTGAGTTGGTAGATGCTGGTGGGGCATAGCTAGCTGTAATTGATCAAATGAGCAGCAAAGGGATCGCAACATACCTCCTTCTCACATCGCCATGCCAACCATGATTGGCTGGAGAGATTGAGTGAAGGATACCCATCTTCTTTTCAGTCGCAGCACGAACAGAGGGCATGTAGGTTGCCGGCTGGTGAGGATTCTGGGTGTGGTGGTGCGTGAGGATGGGCTGTGGGCTCGCCATCTTGACAGGATTAGGTTGGAGCCTCGAGGCTCCAGTGTTGGTAGAGAGACGGTATTGTGGATGTGATTGAAGCCTGTCTCAGGGCATCAGCAATAGCTTTGTCGTTGATATGGGACGCGTGTGAGTGACAGGCGACGGCAGGATGCGACAACGGAGGAAGTCAATCGTCGTTCGTTTGGGAAAATAAGGAACCTTAAGTTGAAACTTCAGAAATGACGTCGAGCACGTGTTATTTCCGAGATGGTCATACACGGTCAGCCATAAAAGAATGGAGCAGGTAGATGGTTTGGAAAATTGAAGTCGATGTGTGAAGAAGTGGGAGTCGACGTTTGGAGAAAGTAGGTACAGGACCATGGGCTTGAAGAGCCCTACTAAAAATTGGGGCTTATCGATAAGCACAAGTAGCCGGAGCAAAAGCCCCGCACTGTGCACTCCCTCTGACTACCCCCATATACCTCGAAACCCAAATATGGAATAAGAGAGGAAAGATCTGCCAGAATCTTCAGTGCCAGTGGTAGTTGCATGTCAAAGACTCTCTGTTGTAAATGTTGACGGGGTTGGAAGATGAAGGAGTTGTTCTATGAGCGTATGTTGTCAAGCTCCTACCAGCTGCACATGACTGACTGCTGGCATAAAAAGCAGAACTACCTGCCAGAATATACCTGATTCACCCGCCTACAACATACCTCGAAACAAATCTGTGCGCGACGATGCTCAAGGTGGAGTCAATGCTAAACCTGGGGCGGGGGTACGTGACGGTCGAGGGGTGGGAACGGAGAGTATGGAGGAAGAAAGTAAGTCTTTGCCTGGCGAAGGCATAAGGTGTCAACGATATTTCATTCAGACGCTTGCTTGCTTGTCATCATCCTTTAGTGCCTAACCCGTCCGTGCCTATACTCCAACCAGTCCAGTCCGGGTCATGAGATGCTGCCTAATGCCAGACATTCCCTCGTAACGTAGTTAGATACCGTAATCATGCTCATTAAGTCTTTGATGCAATTATTCTCCAATGCTGGTCAACACCGAGCCAACTCACTCCAAGACCCTCACATAGGGGGCAGGAAATAAGCCCTTGTTTCCCATGTACACGCCGTGGTACCACTCGCCATTCGCGTCCTCGATCTCGCTGATCGCCGCGCCTTTGGGGAAAAGCAGCTCATCGGCCGCGCCGGCCGCTGGATACCACGCCCATCTCGCCAGCGCCATCCATCCATACCCGCCATCGGGCGGAAACGTCTCGCTCGAAACTGCGGTTTGGGTCACCGTTTCGGAGACGTCCCTCGCTACGAGCCGCTCGCGCTTGATGTCACCTTCATACCACGTCCACCTCTGTGTTCTTGGATCGTTGGCAAAGGGCTCTATATTGAGCCGTCGCCCACCAACGAGGTCTTGCACAACGTAGCGCTTCTGTCCACCTTTGCCCTCCTGAAAGCCGACGATGACCATACGATGGCCCCGAGGACAGCGCCTCCATCCCGCAGCACCATTTTCAGGAGCAATGGTTTTACCCGAGACGAGTCCGTGGTAGCAACTCTCGCAGATATCGTAATCGCCCGGTCTCGAGTTGGGTATAATGGAGCTGACACATTGGAAGCAGTGGAAGCGGCTCCGGGTCGGTGGGATGGCGTTACGACATACATCGCAGGTCGTGAGGAACGTCATCACCTTGAAGGGGCCGATGCTAGTCGCGTTTAGTCCTACCACCATAGTCGCAGAGGATGGGTGGGTGGGAGATCGCGGACTTGGTGGTGGCGAGGCGGTTTGCTGAATAGTGGGTTGGTGCGCGAGCGGCAGAAGAGCGTGTGTGCAGGAGCGTCCTTGGTTCACACAGTCGTTACAGAAACCCCAGTCACCTTCGTTGCAGAGATCGCAGCGCCAGTAGCACTCGTTCGTCCATGCGAAGCATTGCGCACAAAATGTACCGCTCTGTAGCCGCTCGTATGGATCTTCTGTCGACCAGGCCTGCCTGTCCTCGACGGATGATGCGACCATTGCCGTTGGTCGGAGAAAGCGGCTTGCCAGAAGCTTGTGTGGCTCCGGAAGTAGAGGCTCGTGTTTGCGTTGCCTCTCCCATTTGTTGAAGCCTCCGTAGCCAAATCCAAACCAGTGCAAGCAACCTTTGCCGAGCCTGTAGCAGCTGAGGCAGATGTTCCAGTGGCCACCGTGACATTCTCCGCAGTTGTAGTGAAGATCATACTGGATATCTTCTTTCCCGCACTGATTGCATGCAATCGAAGGCTCCTCGAAGAGTGACGGCCGGGGCTTGTACGGTGCCACGGTCAGTGGAGGCGAAGGCATAAGACTCGGCATGGTTTGTGTTGAAGGTCCCGCCTCATTTTCAGGTGGCTCAACAACTTCTCTCGTTCTAGGCCGGCTCGACTTGGATGTGCCTTCGGGCGGGGTACTGGTGCATTCCGATGGGTTTGGAATGCCTAGGCCGTTTGCTCGCGCACTGAAGGGGAGCGCTGTTGTTGGGGGCGACTCGACGATATTCGGGCTATTGCTTGGGACGTCGTTTGTACTGGCACTCCTTGGCTCTGGTATTATGGGCCTGCGAGAGGACGCCGTCAGGCTGTTTGACCTGGCTTCCAGATCCGTTTGCGACCGAGGTCCGACACGTGGTTCCGGTTGCGTGGGCGCGACTGGCACGGTGGCGCTCCTGTCCCGACTCTGGCTGCCCGCCCGGCGACGCCTCCTTTGTCCATCGTGGACCTCTAGATGATTCGAACGCGAGGCTGGAGCCGGCCTACTGCGCTCGTCAGATTGGCTTGTTGCGCTTGGCGTTCGAGAATGGTTGGCCGTGGGTCTTCCCAGCCTCGAAGAGGAGGGGCCCTCCTGTGATCGAGTCTCGGCCAGCCCACTGTATGAATGTCGTGAACTCGCACGGCTCCTCTCCCGCGCCTCGTGCCGCTGCCTTTCTCGTTCACGCTGCCGCCGACGATATGCCTCTGTGATCCTGCGACTCAGCTCGTCGTTATTCGTAAGGTCGATATTATCCAGATCTAGGCCGTCAAGCAAGCCTTCTTCCTGGATTTGCCTGGCAAACTCTTCCACCTCCCTTTCCATGTCGATATCCACTGCGTCTGACGAGCTAATCAGCGACCTAAGCGATGATTGATGCTCGATTTGACGTCTTTGCCTCTCCAGCGACTCGTCGCTCATCTGCAGGAAGCCGCTGCTACTGGTCCGGCTATTGTCAGACCGAGATTCTGCGGTCTCAGGTGACAGTCTGACAGACTGTTCTGCCCGCCGTCTCACGTCTTCCCCGGCACCTTGTCTCCTATTTGCCCGCTCTCGAGGTGGTCCTTCATTGGTACTGTGGTCCCGGCTGGTGCTCGTCTCCCTCGGCGCTCTCCTGCGAGCCGTGCGACTCCTCGACTCGTCGTCCTCGCGACGCCGTCTCGTCCTCGAAGTAGATGAGCCCCCGTTCACCGCCTCTCTTAGACTCATCTCCCTCACCTCATCAATAAGATGCCTCTCTCGCTCCTCCAACCTCAACTGCTCGGTCGTTCTCCGTAGAAATTTGAGTTCTGGTAGCACTTTATCCCCCGGCTTGTATTTCGCATCCATCTCTTCCTTCTCGACCTGTGGTTTCGCCTTATCAGGTTGCGCGACGAGGACCATATCAAGCAACGAAGCAACCGTAGAATTATGCCGCGTATCGCGCACCGACGCCCGGCATGATGGGCAAGTAAAGACGGATGCGCCCGGGGCTGGGGGATCCGGGGCATTGCGCGCGGCGATGGCTTGCCACTCGAACCATTCTTTTAGACAGGCGCCGCAGAAGGTATGTAGGCAGTCGAGTAGTGTGAGCGGGTTGTAGAGGAGCTCGGTACATATCTACGTGTGAGTGATGGAGATTAGTCCTTGGGCTCGTGATGTCCGGGGGGGTGTTCTCGAGGGTGAGATGACGCAGAGCAGACTCACCGAGCACGCCAGCTCTCTCTCGAGGTCCATGACAGGCGCAAAATCCGTCCGTTCTTGTCTGCAATGGGTGTCTCTCCGTCCCAAGAGGGAGGATGGCGAATTTTGAACGAGCAGACAGCAAAATGTGAAAGACGGTCCAGGTTCGAAGTTCGTATCTCCTCGTCACGTCGAAAATGGGGAGGTAAGGATCAGGGTTACCGTAGTACAGCAGCAGGGTTATAGCGGCAGCACGCCGCGGAAGGCAGGGCTGACAGGGAATACTGCGGGGGAGCACTGGAGAGGCGTGGGAGGCAGGGAGGAAGGACCGGCCGTGGCCGGATTCGACTTCCTTGTCGAGAGAGGCGATGCACTGCACGACAAATGAGAAAAACTTTTCAGAGACACTCGGAAACGGCAAGGCAAAGCGTTGAGGGTGATGCGTGGCTACGGATGCCTATAATATCCAACATGCCGGGCTATACTGCGGTGGCGGCGCTTATGAGTGCAACCTGCTTGGCCGACGTTCGACGATCCTGGAATGCCGTCAGTGAGATCCACTTTTGGGGCACTTACTATGTACACGGCATATGTACCGACATCATGCGCGCAATTCATCCGATCCCCAAGATGACTGTGTACATCAGAAGGTCCGGGCTGATGTGTCTCTATTCACGAGGCGAATAAAAATTTCCAGGGCTAAAACTGGATGTTCCAAGGCAAACCTACTTCGTTTCGCTCGAATCTTCCCGGAAAGACTCTCCTAAGTGACACCTCTAGGCGTTCTCGCTCCTACCCTTCTTTAAAAAATATTCCTCTCAAGATAATCGACTATGGAATAATCTACTGTGGGATGATTCCCTGTGGGATAACCCCCGGTGGGATAGCTGATTGTATAGAAATAGATCGCAGGACAATGCGGCCATGGGAGTTGGTGGCAAGGCCTTTGCCTTGGGAATACTCGTTCTCGTGATGAAGACGTCCACACCTAGTCGTGCTTCCACTCCGGAACAGCCTTCTCAGTAAAAGCCTTCATCCCAATCTTCTGGTCTTGGCTTCCGAATAAGCTGTGGAACACACGTCTCTCATACTCAACTCCGTCTCTCAG
Source organism: Juglanconis sp. DMW523 (assembly GCA_003013055.1). Taxonomy (NCBI): domain Eukaryota; kingdom Fungi; phylum Ascomycota; class Sordariomycetes; order Diaporthales; family Juglanconidaceae; genus Juglanconis; species Juglanconis sp. DMW523. Next base: position 7,371 of record MUZK01003806.1, on the reverse strand, counting down.
CGGCAGGTCCTGGCTCTTGTTCACGACCTCTTTCCCGGCCTGGACAGCAACCTTGGAGTATCCTGCAATCGTCTCGGCCGTCTTCAAAGTAGCCTCCATGAGCTCTCCATACGTTCCAAACGTCCTCGCGGCAACTCCCCATTCATAAGCCTCACGCCCGGAGAAAGTTTTTGCAGTGAGAATCAGCTCCATCGCCCTAGACTTCCCAATAGCCCTGGTCAGGCGCTGGCTGCCTCCCGCACCGGGCACCGTACCCAGCTTGATTTCCGGCTGTCCAAAGTTGGCCTTGTCGGTGCAGTAGATGATATCGCACATCATTGCCAGCTCGCATCCACCACCCAGTGCATGTCCAGACACGGCAGCGATGATAGGCTTCTTGATCTGGGTGGTGAGACTCGACCACGACTCGATGAAAGAGCTCAGGTAAGCCTGTGAGAAGGTCAGGGGTGCCATCTCCTTGATGTCAGCACCAGCTGCGAAGGCCTTTTCCGAGCCGGTCAGGATGATAGCTCTGACGCCCTCGGAGGCATTGAATTTGAGCAGAGCCTCGTTCAGCTCGTTGATGAGTGGGCTACAGAGGGCGTTGAGGGCCTTGGGGCGGTTCAGTGTCACTGTGGTCGGTGAGAGGCTGCTTAGCATGCATGTGATGAGACGCCCGAGGTGAGGTCTCACGTCTCACCTTGCCCGACTCCCGGCTTAGGCTCCGAGACTTGGATGAACTCGTAGTGCCTTCTGGCAGATGCGGAAAAACTGCGGGTGACTCGAGGGAGGGTGGAAGGTTGTAGCCTAGAGGCAATTGGCCTCAGACTCCTGAGCGACTGCATTTTGGCGGATGTGAGATATTGAACAGAGCAGCTGCTTCTTTGAATATCAGAGGTGAACTGCCGGAGGGGCGCAGGCCAAAGCAAGTAGAAGCAACTTAGCAGCCAACTCGCTGCTTGCAAGGCTGTCCGTATTGAGGTATGTAAATAAGTTCTGTCAACAACAGAATATATTACCGCGGCAGTACGGGAAATTCAATTCAAGGCAAGTTCACGAGAGGCAGTGAAGATGCTCCCAAGAGGTAAACCCGATGGTTGCCGTTGCCGAGGATGAACGTCACTGCTCCACTCTCGAGTTCTTCCAACTTCACCAGCCACAGTTAAGTGCCTGGATCAGCAAGGGCAGGGGTGGCCAACCGTGGCGTCACTGGCGCTAGGGAAGCGAGTTCAATCAATGCTGGAGACAGATTTCACTCCTCGTCGCATCTTGCAACAATCAATTTGCCATTTCCCACGCTACCGGAGCCAACCATCCGTGCAACATATCCACCGACGACCCATTATTCTGCGACCCGTGCTCGATAGTAACAGCTCTTCGATTCTAACTGCGATTTTGCCATCACAGAGCAACGTCGAAGGTCCTCGAGTCCAGTCCGCAATTTTCCCAACCTCCTGCATCTTGCCGCGTCATTCCACCATGGACGCCCCAGAGCCAGATCAGACCCCTTTTGCCGCCGTGACGGCACAGACGTCGAAACTCCAGAGGCATTACCAGGCTCTGTTGGACCGGTCAACACCATACGTGACCTACAGGTGGATCGGAACGGGTGTTCTGCTCCTGATGTTCTTTGCGCGCATTCTCGTAGCGCAAGGCTGGTACATCGGTTCGTGGTCCCCCTCACGCCAGTTGGCACACTCTGTTGACACATGGATCTTGATACTAACTGGAATATAGTCGCTTACGCCCTCGGCATCTATCTGCTCAACCTGTTCCTCGCCTTTCTGCAACCCAAGTTTGACCCCTCCAACGAGGCTATGGATACTGAGATGGAGGATGGCTCTGTCGGTTCACTCCCGACGAAGTCAGACGAGGAGTTCCGGCCGTTCATCCGCCGCCTGCCTGAATTCAAGTTCTGGCACTCGGCAACCACCGTCATCGTGATCGCCTTCTTCTGCAGCTGGTTCGAGATATTCAACGTCCCGGTGTTCTGGCCTGTTCTGGTTATGTACTGGTTCATCCTGTTCTTCTTGACTAGTAAGTCAAACATCTGTCTAGAAATAGCGATTGATGAGCTAACACCCTTCAGTGCGCAAGCAAATTCAGCACATGATCAAGTACCGCTACGTTCCGTTCTCCATCGGCAAGACTCGATACACTAGGAGCAGCGAGTAGGGTCGCTAGGGATGGACAGCATGACAGTAATAGATGACATCGGCTCGGGGAAGGACAGTGCGACGACCAGAGAAAGGCAACTCTAATTCTACGGCGAGCTTACGACTATCGAGCTATGAATCGTTATAATATGCATTTGCACCCTGGATGGGGCCGGGAAGCGCTTCCCGCCTTGCTGGTGACACTGGCGCTTATGTTGGGAGGAACATTTTTGCAACGGCGTTCCTGAGTCCTCTTGATTACTGTGATAGCTCCAGAAAGCGAGTCTGGATTCTTGGGACGCATGTGTTATGTAGATTACGATCCTCAGTAGATGAAAACATATCATCTCAAAGCACATCTGTGCCGACTTTCACTTGGTCTTGCTGTGCAGGCAACAGCAACAAGAAATGAAACTAAATCCCATTAAAAGAGTAAATCTCTATAGTATAACCTTCCATAATCCTGGGGCTTAGTCTCCTCTGAGATGATCCACTGCAAAGAGTCTCAAATTTGACAGCTGGGAAGTCTACCGAAGCATTTGGATGTGGCATATTTTGTTGCTGTTGCTGCCGGGCTACAGAAGCCTTGGGTGTTTGCCTTGATACCAACAATGCCTTATTGTGCAGTTCAATGAGGAACTTGGAAAAGGGGCAGCTGAAGATTGGGTGTGTACTTAGCTAACCGCACAGGCCTTTCCCTGTCTGTCTTGGCGCAACCTACGTCGAACTTCGACTTCCCAACTCCATCTCAGATGAGCAACGCGAGTTCGCAACAGTCCTCCTCCCCACTACCAATCGAGACCAACAAATGGGGACACGCTTGACACACAACAATCGACTCCATCATCATCAGCCACCAAGATGTCCTCCCAAGCACCTCGCAATGGCGAGCGCTTCCACCAAGACTTTATCGCAAGGATCCGATACTCGAACGCACTGCCGCCACCACCCAACCCTCCCAAACTCATTGACATCCCAAATACCGGTCTCGCAAGCGGGCAGTACACTACACCTGGCTTTGCCACCCGTCTTCAGAGAGAGCAGCCCTTGAACATAGAGGCGGATGCAGAGCTTGGAATGCCTTTGGATCTGGTGGGCATGCCAGGTGTCTTTGACGGCGACGAGAGCTGTAAGTGACTGGCCTGTTCGAAACAATCGTGCTAGGTGATCGAAACCTACATGCTAACTCTGTCCCAGCAATCCAAGCCCCGTCACAAGCACCCCAAGTCCACCCTCACGACCGCATCCTGCTCCGTCCACTGGCCACCCTCGGCAAGCCCCAGGTCTCTGGCACCTCCGTTTCCTTCCTGCGCCGCACCGAGTACATCTCCAATGCAAACACGACGAGCAAAGTTAGTCCCTTCCACCGTCAGCCGTCGAGAACCAACAACGTGCAGCGCCCGCCCAAGCGCAAGTCACCTGAGCCTGAGGCTGGAACACCAGCAGCCATCAAGCACAAGATAGCCAAGGGCTTCGAGGCGGCGCGAGAGAACCTGAAGGACAAGAGCCGTGTCAGACACCCAACCAAGCCAGCCACGGGCAAGAATAAGGGCTTGAAGGTGGTAGAGGCTTTCCCCATCCTGCCAGACCTCGAGGCCTTCCCCGATTCTGGCGCCTACATCACCTACAAGTTTGCCCATGCGCCGATGCCCAATAGCAAAGAAGGGTACGACAAGCGACTTCAGATTAGTCTGTTGAAGTTTATGAATCAGACTGGAGAAGATTATAAGCAACGTATGGAGGCACATCAGCGCGACCCAGAAAACAATCCCAAGCCGCTGGTACAGCAGTCCTACGAGATGTACCTTGCCGAGAAACCCGAGATCGCAGAAAAGTTCCGCCATGCATTTGACCTGAACAACCCCAAGCGCGACGATGAGAGTCTCAGCGTGCCTGGCGCGGTCGCAGGCAACGGTGCCCCCGCGTACACGTACTCCTGGGCGCGGTCGTACCTGGCGACGGTAGAAGCCGAGTACACGCAGGAGACCAAGTACAGCGAGGAGATTGCGCTGGCGCTCGACAAGAACACCAAGACGGCTTGGTACTACCCACTTATGCAGCGGAGCAGGATGGAGCCCCCGCGGCGCATTCTGCACAAGGCAGAGCAGCGCGAGGCCTCGGACAAATTTGACGGCTACGAGTTCAAGATGGAGGACCCGAGTGACGAGTTTCGAGAGAGAACAGGTCACTGGCGCACGGAGCCGCGCTTCAACCCCGATAAGGACGTGGAGGAGCCGGAGCCGGAGCACGTAGCGGAGGAGGAGGCCTCGCAGAATGGAGGCGGCTCTCCCAGGCGTGACGAGAGTGAGGAGCCTGCGGCGAACGGTGGTAGGGAGTATAGTGAGGAGAGGCGCGAGGAGAGTGAACAGGATGCTGAGGGAGATGAGGATGAATAGATGGATGCTCCCAAGGCTTCTTGTTCGCGCCTTCACACCAGGGTAGCAGAGTGCCCCCCCCCCCTTTTTTTTTAATGGTCAGTGGGCAGAATGCCCAGAGTGGTGAGAATGATTAGGGGATCCCTCACGAGGTCTGATCGCTCACTACAGAGACCAGGGCACTGGAGATTGCAAACTCTATGGAAGGGATAGCAGCACATAGGGCACCATGTGCCTTCATTGTGCTTCTCTAGCAAGGACTACCTACTTAACGAAATGCATTGCCTTACTTGCAAATTTCAATTTGAATACCCCACCTCGGTGATCTATCCAAGCCTGAACTCGACTGATTGAAGAGGACACGGCCTTCTAGCTCAAGATTTTCCGATCAAGCTAGAAGGTGGGAACAACATGGAGGATGGTAGGTGGATAGCTGGAGAGGAGCTAGTTCATGATTCACAAGTTTCCACTACAAGGAAAGCGAGCATCCAGAAGCACGACAATGGAAGCCTTGTGTTCTCCTGGACCTGAACTGGTAGGCTGATTCTGTGCTCCTCTTGACAATATCCCAACGACAGCCCGCGATGTCCAGCTGAGCACAATGCTTTGATCTAAGACTTTATCTTGGGACCATATTCCTGGTAGTGTCTTGTCTTTATTTTGCTTGGCTTACTTGACTGGGGAAAAGTGACTAGGAGGAGCTGGCCGCATACTATTAGCAACACGGCGAACTGATATCCCATGGGAGGTTGCTCATCCTCGTTTTCCGACGCCTCCTCCGGGCTGTGTTTATGGCCCCCCTTCTCCACTCCACGCCTCTTGGACTTCAACCATCCCTGTCTCTTCTCCCCTTGCTTTTCTTTTGTCTTCTCGACAATGGTTAAAATGATATAGTATATGATTTTCTCCTAGAACATTAGCCTGGAAGTGTCTCTAGCACTGGGGAGGGGAAGTACTTATGGATACCACCTGATGGGAAACTTTGATAGTAGGCTTGAGTCTATCACAGGGAACTTTCAAGGGACGCCTTCTATTTCCACCGCAGCCCTTCTGGAGACTACCACAGAATCACATCAGATTCCAGCCAGAGCCTCTTAAGGTCTGATTAGGTATGATATGCTGATTCCACTTATAAATATTAATGTCTGCTTCTTGGTGAGTATTTATGAATTTGCAACCTCTATAAAAGCATATCTGGTAGGTATCCTCAACCTGACCACTGATAGCTAGAACAACTATTACAAAACTCAAACTCCAAGGGAAAAAATCAATACTTTTTCCAAGCGTTCCCTATTTTGAAGTCAGCACGAAGTCGAACATTGAGATTGCAAGGCAAGGTTCCTTCAAATAACGCCACCTTCCAGCTTTGTCGTCGGGCCTGAGTCACTACTACTGCTAGCAAATCCATATGAATCTCGTTTACCTCCGCTGTAGAGAAGCTTCCCCCTGACCTCACAAATACCCCACAATCGAAGACTGAACTTCAGAAGCTCAAATCCTTCACGCCTTCCAGATCCGAACTGCCCCAGAGTCACCGTGCGATCCTAGCCCCGTACAACAACCCTGCAGTTGCCATCAAGTCACTGCCCTGCAACATCAACTCGTCGCTGCCTGGGAGATAATTGGAAGACTACCTCCTCTTCAACCTGGCAAGACAATTGTCTCGACTTCAAGGCGCAACCTCTCCGTCAAAGAATCTCTGGCACCCAAGACAACCGTAAGACCGTCTTCAATAAAACACACACCTGATGCTCACACTATCTACAGCCCAGTAAGAAGCAGCTCACCTCGTCGTCAACAAATCTCTGCTACACTGGGGTAAGTTGCCTTCGTCGCTGTCCCCTTGGCGTCACTTGATGAAGTGGTATCCCTCCATCCTACTTAATACTAAGAAGTTCCAGCAGGATCCAGCCGAGCCACGATCGTTCTTGTTAGATCCGATATTCTGCCAAAGCTACCACGAAATTCTAGAGGGACATCAAAAGCCAGGGTTTGTGCCGACCCGCTAATCCTCCAGGTTCAACCCAAACATTGCGAGCTAGCAGATTCCTGATTCTACTTCTTCATAGATCCGACGTACTGCTGAAGCTCATACGATATCTTCAGAGGATAAACGCAAGCCAGACTTTGTCTACCTCCAAAACCACCTGGCAGAGAGCCTTCGAGAACCCCCTAGCCCTCAGCATCTTACTTCGGCGATCAATTCGGCACAAACCCTGAAAGGCTTCCTCCTTCTTTCCATCATCAGCCCCTCCTCCTTCTAATCGATAACCCGTGTTTCTTCTCAATTAACAACCCATCTTTCTTCTCCATCAGCAACCCATCTTTCTTCTCCTTCGTCAACCTCTCTTCCTTCACCGACAACTTCTTTCAGATCAAGTCCAGTATTGGTCCATCTTAACCATACGCGACGACGCAATCCTTCTCACAAGTACCAACATACTTGTTGTTCGTACCGCCACGACGACATTCTTTCAACCATCTCCACCACAACCAATCTTTTTCAATACCAAAAAAACCCTCCCCCCCCCCACCTTTGCCTCACAATGGCGCCACAACTCGATGTCTACACCATCCAGACCAAGAACTTGCACAAGACATACAACCTCTCGTCGAGTGTCATGTCCCTGTTCAGGGCTCTTGGTGAACAGCAGCGGGGATACGACCCAGATGCCCTCGGCCGGCTGATGAGGATGTCACCTGGTATGAGGAAGGCTTGCACAGACACCATCTCTCAGCTGGCCAAGGTGATGCAGAATAAGCAAGATCCGAACACCATTGCAGAGTGCACAGAGTTGATCAAGAACTGCACCGAGATCCTGGCCATGGCGAGTAAGTTGTGACATTGATACCATGAACAA
>MUZK01003805.1:0-16813 GCA_003013055.1 Juglanconis sp. DMW523 | reverse complement strand
ACCTTGTGTCTTAGGTACACAGTAGGTAGAAGCAGTCGCACCCCCAGCTACGTCACACCTACAGCTCCTTCCAGGGGAGGACATTGCAGACAGGTGGTCGGTCGGTCTCAGCTTGGATTGACTTCCATATTGGCAACAAGCTTGATTTATCAACCGATCCCTTCTCACCAGTCTCCTTCTGCTGTTGGTCACCTTCTCTTCTTTTGTACTAATTTTCTAATGCCCTAGTCTGCATGTTTTCTCCTTTTCTCCCTCCTCTACCTCTCACTCAACCAACCAACCTTGTCCGCCACCGTCTCTGCTTACCATCTTAGCCAGACCAGACCCTTGGCATCTGATACAGCCAGGTTTGGGCATCCTCAACCTCCCCCAACACCTCGTCCACGCCCTGTTCAGCTTCATCGGCCTTGATTGAACTTCAATTGACCCTCAGCAACGACTGCTGCTTCTGCAGCTAGATTGCCAAGTCACAATGGCGACCGAACAAGCAGCGAGTGAGCTCAAACAGCAGGGCGCTATGGAAGCCTCACGCGATCCAGGAAGCTCTGTCTCCGCTGAGGATGCGGAGAAGAAGATTTTCGACGAAACCAAAGCCGCTGGGCTTACAGCCTTCCGCTTCAACCCCGATGCCACCCCTGCAGAGAAGAAGGCACAAGCCAGAGAGGTGAGCAGAAGCCCCCAATGTCTTGGGAATTGCGCCCGCTAATAATGTCTGCGACAGGCTGTTCCAGATGGCTTCCATTCTAAGCGAAAGAAAGGCGTGGCACTCGTGACCGACCGAGACGACGGCAGCAAGCCTGACTATGATCTCCCCGAAGATGACAAGGCTGGAGTGGTCGAGGTGACCAAAGATGCCGATGGAAAAGATACCATCGATGGGAAGCCTGCAGATGATGGGCCGGAAATGGGCCCCCAAACGGGCTGGGCACCTCGCTTTGGCTGGCCTACCGAATCTGTTATGGAGGGCGAGAGTCTACTGGACCATCAGACTTGGTTGGAGGGCAAGATGCCGGACAAGTTCTACGGTGGTAAGTAGTTGAGATGAAGATTTTATGCCCCCTGCCCCTCCCACAACCCCTCTCGAAAACATATGGGCTAATTGCGAGGTCTCCAGACTGGTACTACAACGTTGCGGTCATTGTATTTGCCTGTCTCGCCTCATGGCTTGTGGCTGTCTTGGGAGGCGGCCTTGGCTGGGTCTTCCTCGTCATGGCCTGCTGTTCAACCTACTACCGGACTTCCATTCGTCGAGTTCGCCGCAATTTCCGTGACGACTTGAACCGCGAGGTGTCACTGAAGAGGCTTGAAACAGACACCGAATCCCTCGAATGGATCAACTCGTTCTTGGTGAAATTCTGGCCGATTTACCAACCTGTATTGGCGGCTACTATCATCAGCTCTGTCGATCAGGTTCTCAGTGGTGCGACTCCGGGATTTCTCGACAGCCTGCGACTTAAGGAATTCACCTTAGGTTCCAAACCTCCGCGGATGGAACATGTGAAGACATACCCGAAAGCCGAGGACGACGTGGTCATTATGGATTGGAAATTCAGCTTCACCCCAAACGACACAGCCGATATGACCTCGCGCCAAATCAAGAGCAAAATCAATCCCAAAATCATTCTTGAAATTCGAATTGGCAAGGCAATGATCAGCAAAGGTTTGGATGTCATCGTCGAAGACATGGCTTTCTCGGGCATCATGCGGCTGAAGATCAAGCTACAGCTTCCCTTTCCCCATGTCGAAAAGGTGGAGATGTGCTTCCTGGAACGACCAGAAATCGACTACGTTTGCAAGCCTCTTGGTGGTGAAACACTTGGTTTCGACATCAACTTCATTCCCGGTCTGGAGAGTTTCATTCTCGAACAGATTCATGGAAACTTGGCGCCCATGATGTACGCACCTAATGTGTTCCCCATCGAAGTTGCGAAAATGCTCGCGGGATCTCCGGTCGATCAGGCTATTGGTGTTGTTGCAATCACTCTCCACGGTGCTCAGGGACTCAAGAACCCTGACAACTTCTCTGGAAACCCGGATCCTTATGCTGTGGTGACCTTGAACAAGAGACAACCACTGGCACAAACCAAGACTGTCAAGGATACGCCCAACCCACGCTGGAATGAGACCCACTACATCATTGTCACTTCGTTCAACGATTCCTTGGATATCGAAGTCTTCGATTACAATGAAATCCGCAAAGACAAGGAGCTCGGTACTGCGTCGTTTCCTCTTGAGAATATCGAAGACGTTTACGATCACGAGAACGAGCGTCTGGAGGTCAAGTCCGGCGGCAAGGCTCGTGGTGCACTGATGTGCGACATCCGGTTCTTCCCCGTCTTGGATCCCACCAAAGGACCAGATGACGTGGAAGAGCCACCACCGGAAACAAACACTGGTATCCTGCGCTTCACTGTGGAGCAGGCGAAGGATCTCGACGGTTCGAAGAGTCTTGTTGGTCAGCTCAATCCTTATGCCCACCTGCTGCTTAATGGCAAGGAGGTTCATACCACGAAGAAAATGAAGCGAACCAACAACCCCATCTGGGACAATGGCTCGAAGGAGATCCTGATCACGGATCGCAAGGCTGCCAAACTTGGTGTTGTTATCAAGGATGACCGTGAGCTGGCTGGTGATCAGGTCCTAGGGACTTACCAAATCAAGCTGGGAGACATGCTCGATTTGATGGACAAGGGACAGGACTGGTACAATCTCTCTGGTGCCAAGACAGGTAAGGTCAAGATGCTGGCTCAGTGGCGCCCCGTCGCCCTGTCGGGTATCGTGGCCGGAACTGGAGGCTACCAAACCCCCATCGGAGTCATGCGCTTCCACTTCCAGGGCGCAGCGAATCTGCGGAACTTCGAGGCAATGGGCAAATCAGACCCGTATGTGCGAGTATCGCTTTCTGGCATCGAAAGAGCCCGCACTGTCACTCACCGAAATACGCTCAACCCAGACTGGGACGAAGTTCTGTATGTGCCTGTGCACTCTCCGCGAGAAAGGCTCCAATTGGAGGTCATGGATGCCGAGAAGGTGGGCAAGGACCGCAGTCTTGGTCTTGTCGATATCCATGCGTCAGAATACATACACCAGGATGACAGCGGCGAATACTTGGTGCACGATGCGAAAGCTCTTCGTGAGGATGGCCTCCGCCTACACGGAAAGGGTACTGCTAAGGGTCTGCTGAAGTACACCGCGGCTTTCTATCCCACTCTCAACATTGCCGATCCGGAGGACGAAGAGGAAGAGGAGAAGGACGAGACAGAGAAAGAAGGCGATGTAGCCGCTTCTCAGAATGGCGATGCCAAGCAGAGCTCTCTCGACGTACCGCGCCCAGATCATCCCGGCAAGTTCTCCGTTACAGTCAATGGGAATGGGGATGCAGACAAGGATGCGGTGCGGCCGAAGACGCCCTCCACGCCCGTATCCCCTTCATTTCCCCGAAAGTCCCGAGACGAGAAGCGGCCGCCGAAGATCCATCTTACTCCTCAAGAACTGCTCAAGCACGAGTCTGGTCTCATCATCTTCAAGCTCATGGATGCAGAATTGCCACGGAGCAACACTCGCGTGGAAGTCTTTGTGGACGACATGGCATTTCCATCTTACGTATCTTCGACAGCCAAGAGCAAAACCTGCTCCTTCGATGAAATTGGCGATTGTTTTATTCGAGAGCTGGAGTTCTCCAAATTGACCATCAGGGTCAAGGAGAAGGGCGGAAAGCCTGGAGAAGATGATAAGAATGACCACACTCTGGCTCGACTCACAGGCAACACTCTGGATACACTGAAGCAATGCTTGGTAGGTGGTTTTGTCTCCTGGTCACTGGGTTACTTTTACTAACCATATGTCAGAACAACCCCACCACTTTGAAGATGAAGGACGACGACGGGAAGCTCAGCTCCATAAAAGTCAGTCTCAAATATGTCCCTGTCAGGATGCAGCTCGATCCCAGAGAGAGCATCAACAACATGGGCAATCTTCGGGTAGATGTTCTGGATGCTGTGGAGCTGCCCTCCGCCGATTCTAACGGCAAAAGTGATCCTTTCTGCAAGTTTGATCTGAATGGCCAAGATGTGTTCAAGACGAAAACGCAGAAGAAGACACTCCATCCAGCTTGGAATGAATTCTTTGAGGTCCCGATTCCTTCTCGAATCGCAGCCAAGTTCCGTGTCAATGTCATGGACTGGGACTTCGCTGACAAGCCTGACTACCTTGGCGGTGCTGATATTAATTTGGACACATTGGAGCCATTCAAGGCTCAAGAGGTCAAGCTCATCTTGGATGGAAAGTCGGGCACTCTGAGGTTGCGGCTGCTGTTCCGTCCGGATTATGTGACGAGAAGCCGACAGGGAACTTCAACATTTTCAGGCACATTTGCCGCACCTGGCAGGATTGTCACTGGCGTCGCTGGTGCCCCAATCAAGGGTGCTACAGGTATCGTCCATGGAGTCGGAAAGGGCGCCTCCTTCATCAAACGTGGCTTCACTAGCAGGAAGAAGGATGATGGCCAGGTCGCAGCATCGTCATCTGCCGGCCTTGCGGAGTCCCCAGTGGTTATCAACGGTGGGGACTCATCACCTAGCAGCGCTTTGAAGCGGTCATCTAACCTCGTGGTTTCCGATGGAGACTTCTCGCCCGATACCTCTCCCACACCGGCGATTGGTGCATCTAATGGGCACAACCGGACTACGAGTTTCGGCGCACAATCCGCGTATAGTGCCATCATTCCTGGATCTGGTGCTGGCACGGCGACATTCACCATCGTCTCCGCCTCCGGATTCCCGCCATTGTCAGACGTATACGTTGTCGTGCAACAGAAGACACCAAAGAATAAGACCATCGGCAAGACAAAGCATCACAAGGCCTCTGATGGTGTTCTTAAGTTCGGCGAGACGTTTAAGTGTGTTTGCGCCCCAGAGGCTCAATTCGCTCTCCAGGTCAAGGAGAACCATACCTTCAGCAGCGATGAAGACCTAGGCGAGCAGTTCCTCCCTGTCGATAACGACTCGGAGAAGGAGTACACGGTTGGTGGCGGCAGTGTCCTCATCAAGACCACCTTCACTGCTTCGGAGGCCGCCGCCAGTGGCGGTGGCGGCGGCGGTGGGAGCCTCACGCCCGCGAGTCCGGCTAGACCTTTCTCTCGCCGGAGCTTTATGAGTAAGAGAGAGACCAGGTCCGTGAGTCGGGCCAGCATGAGCAGGGAATCTACACCGAACCCTTAGAGAGGGTCGTTGAGGGGCATGTTCTCTCGCGAATCGCTGAGGTCTCCGGGTAACCAGAGCCCGGAGCGGTGATGCCCCCCCCCCATCTGGTGGCGCACTTGTCCATTCTCCTATTTTTCTATTACAATACCTTTCCTCTGATATTCTTTTTCTCTGTCGTAAGTGCTCGGTTTGGCTTGGGGCGAAAGGATATGGGCCAAAACTTGATCTTGCTCGGTACAAAGAGGAGTCTGAAGCGCCTGGCCCTGGAGTAGAAAGCGACTGCTAGGTCAGCTTTGAGGTTAGGAAATACCGGTGGTCCATACTACAAATACCTTTTCTATTGTCGATAGCTCGTCAGTATGCTTGTTTAATTACTGCTAATGCTATGATCATGAACACAATAAGTTGCTGTTGTCGGAACAATGCATATCTGCTTGAGAAAAACCTGTGCCCACTGCCAATTTGCTTGATGCTAGGTCAGGTCGCTGCATGCTCGTTATCTATATCGTCATCCAGTCCACCACAGCAGCTAATTGTGACCCTTGAGGCACAAGAGCCAGCTTGGATCCCCTCCCGGGACCCTGCATACTCCTGTTTTCAAAGCCATATCTGCACGTAGCCTGACAGTTGAGATGTTCTCCGGAGTCTGTAACTGAGTTGGGGTCATGGAAAAAGCACTTCAGACTAAAATGAACTTTTAGGGCCTACATCAATAGACCTACACACCTGGTACCAGACCAACAGAAATCAGGACTTGCCACCAAGACAGTGAAGAGAGATAGAAAAGCACATGGATTGAAAATAGAACCATGAGTATTAGGAAAGAAATCAGAGAGACAAACAAGGATCATAGAATCATAACTCGTCAAAGCCCTAACCCAAGCGAGCTCACCCTCCACCGCCCCCCCTCTCAAGGCTTGCTGCTAAAAGAATAAAACGACAAAAAAACGAACCGAAAGAAAAACCACGAAGAAAATCGCCTGACGCAGAGTTATTCCTCACTACCCTTTCTTCCAGCACCTGCCCTTGTCCATGTGTCTCTTGAAGTTGTCCTGTCTATCGGTAGTATACCCGCAGAATTCGCATTTCCGCTCGGTCACCGGTGACAAGTTCGCCAGCTCGGGGTGTTTGGCCGCCCAGGCTGCATGATGGGATCGGATATGACGATCGAGATCTTTCTTCTGGGGTTTCCTGGTGTCACAGGCGTCATGAGGACATAGCAGCGGGGGGTCATGATAACGATAGTGCTTTCTGAAGATGGTGGTTCGTGTAAGTAGTCCATGTCAACGACTCAAGGGGGGTGGGTGGCAGGCAGCGCCAACAAACGATGTCACACCTGGGGCGCTCGAGCAGACTCTCCAGACGTCCTCGAGAGACTCTTCATAGTAGACGTACCCCGTCCCGTAGGAGATCATCCCATAGGATAGTGGAAGCGTATCACGTAGAGGCATCTCTCCAATACTGGGGGACGCCGCGGTTTGGTGTGACATTTCTTTTTGTTGCCGCTACCTAGGTGGGCAGAACTACTTCAGCAGACGTTTGGAAGGAAGACTCACTTCAAGTCGTTCTGCGTAGGCCAGGATTTAAAGCAGATATTGCACATATACCCCCTGCTATCGGAACCAGCAGGAAGTGGCTGGGTTGTTGAAAGGGAATCGCTGGCGTTCTGCGTATCGTTGGTGTAATTCATTTGTCCTTGTTGATTAGGGGAAAGGGGATCCATCGCTAGAGAAAGGTCGAACGAGTTAGCTGTCGTGGGAGAAAAGTCCATGTTGCTGTCAAATATTTGCGCATTCAAATCATTCGAATCCATGTGTAGATTGTCGAAAGGAGCATCAAAACCGCTGCCTGCATCTGGGACGTAAGAGTCTCAAGTCTCCAAGCCTTGACCACCTGAAGCAAGCGCATCTGGGTGGTCGAAGGGTCCCTGGTAGGCCTCAATTCCAAGGGTAAGATTGGGAGGACAGATTCCGGCGTCAGTTCCTGGGAGATCCGCCGGGTTGCTGGTGCCCCAGTTGTACCACCCCCCGGAATCGAACGGGGTGTCGTTCGTCGGCACAATTTGTGCATTGGCCCAGTCCTCTTCCGTCGTGGACCCGTCGAGCATTGGGTCTCTTGGATGCCTGAGATGTCTCTTTTGGGACATGATTAGGCCTGTCCCGTGCAGGAAATTGGCTGGAACTGGTTCTCTGTTCCGCTGTCAGCTCCACACAATGCATGATGCGGGAGGAGGGCCATGTTGTACACTCCCCGTTGGCAAGCGCCCTGAACTAGATATATGCGATTCACAGCTGGTACACTTGTCATGAGACTCTGCGTTTTCAAGGATCGTACAAGTCTCTCAGGGTTACTGTACCTTTGGCAACGGAAGTCCACGTCAGACTGCCTCAGTCTAGATACTTTTCAGACCAAATGTAGATGTCCCTGCCAAGAACCCGGTTTGTATAGTCTTTCGAAGATCAAAGATGACCAGCGTTCCGGTTTCTCCAGAGCTATCAAGATATGGATTTCACGTTATCCACGCGGAGGAGCTCCGAGGAACTCTCTACGCCGTGAAGGTGGACTTGCGGCTTGGGATGAGGACTAGAAACGGAAATGACAGTAAGTACGGCCTAGATTGCGTTGGAGACGACGGTCCAGGATGGAATAAACTGAGATCAAAAAAAAAAAAATCAAAAAATGACTGGTCCTGTATTGCAATATTTGACCGGTTCCATGGGGTCGAGAATCTTGTTTTCCTGGGCGCTGTCACCGGTACTTCATAGAATTGAGCCATCCATCGCAACTACGCGAGTCTTATCACGTGTATTAGGCTCCTGCAAGCTGCGTGAGGCCGCCGTGAGGCCTACCAGAGTGTGACAGGCTGGCTTGGGGGCCGATGAAACTTGGAAGGGCAAATATCTATTACCCGCTGCTACTCTTTGGTATACCGTACCCACTCAAACGCATACACAGCCTTCAGCCCGTTCTAGGATCCAACATCATCATGGCCATCTGGCCAAAGAATGAGCAACTTTGGTGGTTGACAGGCAGATTTTCTGTTCTCATTAGCATGCTTATTATTAGATCCGTATGGAAACTAGTAGAATTTCTGTGAGCCGCTTGGTACTGTGGTATTGCCCAAAGTATCACAATGTGTGATCGTCCAATCCGTGTGCCAGGAAATCAAGATAAGCCGACCCAACCTCCGCTCGTGGGCCTCTGGCATGAGAGGTGCATCCGGTTGGTGTTGACATGCAGAAACGTCGTCTATCCATTGGACTCCGAATTGGAAATCAACCTTATTATCCTGTGTTGGGAGGCTCATCCGGTGCATTGGTGCATTGGGGGCCGCTCGAGGTTGACCGTGAGGCAGTGCGGCATGAAGGCCCAACCAACAAAGGAGTGGAAGTGCACATAGCTCTTTTTTATACATTACAATATTCCACAAACCGACCCAGTTCAATTGTCCTAATCATTCTTCATAATTTCTCGAACAAGATCTATCGATCGTTGCTTTAATCGATCCACTGTAACATTTCATCCTCGTGCCTTTTGACCAGATATCCTCATGAGCGACCAAACTGACGGTTTGACAATGCCCTACTTACGAGGCGAGAGCCCGGAACCGGCCAATATGAGTATCTGCAACAGGACTGACCGATGCTAGGCTCGGGTTCACCTCCCACTGCGCCTCTTACAGGGCCAATACCGCTAGGACCAAAGCTTCGCATGAGGTTTTACGAGCCTCTCGTCCTGCTCCTGGCTGCCACTCAGGCATGCATACACAACAATGCACCTAAGATACCGGAGCCGAGTCCAGATAGATGGAACCAGAGCTTGGATCAGCTGTTTCATGATTTCATGAATAAATTGGCTCAAATCTGTGACACAAGACCCGGAGGATCCACGGTCACTGCTGTTGTTGCATTAAAGTACCCGGATCGAGTTCAGTATCGATTTGCATCCAACCAGCGGTCCAAAGAAGGGTTGGTACAGCTCACGGATTTCATTGTCGACATCCTCCAGTCCCTTCGAGACTGGGATATAAAGAAAGAATCGCCACAACATGTCAACGCGAGAATCTTGCGGAAGGTTGTCGTCTTCACCCGGCCGAGGTTGGAGGCCTACGTCAGGGCCGTCGCCTCTTATTCAGAGCAATGCCTTAAGACAGGAAGTCTAGCCCCCGAAGTCACCGAGAAGCTGCGGGAACTTCATACACTCTCCTCCGATGCCAATGACCAAGAACTGGACGAGGATACCTGTAAGTTTCGGTCCTGCATCCCGGACTGGTCACCTGCAGCAGGCAAACAGCTCATATCCACAGTTTTCCGGAATTGCAGCAGACTCATGTGTTTCATAAAAAAGCTCTCGAGATCCAGGACCTACAAGACCTTCCGCGACAGAGCCAACTTGACCCAAAACGGCCAGACCAACCCGTGGGCGGAGGTGCGCCACTCAGCCGGACGTCTGCTCTCCTATTTCGAAGGCGTCCAGACTCTCACCGAAGCACGCGAGCAGCCCCGATGGGATCCGCTCTTCTACGACTTCGAGATCGTCTGCATCCCGTCCTCGGAGCCGGAGTCAAACCCCATCAAGGGCAAGCGAAAGTTGGACGGGGCCGCGCAGATCCTCGGCCGCATGACGCCCTCCTACGACCAGCCTAAGCTGGCCAGCTTCCGGCGCGATGCCGAGGAGCTGCAGAAGTTCGACCTGGATGAGAAAATCCACAAGCAAAACCACAGAAAGAGCTTCAAACCGATCGTCCACGCGGAGGTTCTGGTCCACGAGTCCCTCGTCAACGACCCAGACGTCGGCGATCTACAGAGCGCGCGGTTCTTTGAAGGGTACAGGTACATCGGGGCGAGCAAGCCCACGTGTCGCCTGTGCTATTACTACTTCGAAGCCGCCTTACGGAAGACGGGAGACGTGATCCGGGTCCGCCCGACGCATCGCAATCTGTATGTCAACTGGCGTGCACCGGATGTTTATCACGATCAAGGCCCGGATCACGGCAGGACAGCTGCGAAGCGACGGGAGGATATTCTCAATGACATGGTCGTGGCTATGAGACAGGATACGTACCTCACCCTTTCTGATAAGGTCGGGGAGAGAAAGAGGCATGATTCGAATACAAGCCGGACGTATGACCGAGGAGCCCCCAGTGTTGAGTTTAGCAGTGTAGCTGAAGAGGAGGAGGAGGAGGATGACGATGAGGAGCTGGATGATGTTGCGTCGATGATGGGCGGCGTGAGCCTCGACGATTGAAGAGGTTGGTTGCTCGTGGCGAGAGGGAAGCCAGGGAATTTGATTTTGAGCAAGGATATCCGCAGAGGTAAGGATGGATTCTGCAGAGCTCACCGCCGATAGTTGTAACATCTTCCGTATAGGATGTTTGTCATGTGAATATTGTATCGCATGGGAGGTTATCCCATAGGATATCATTCCACAAGAGACTGTCCTATTGGGGGAGGCGGACGACGTATGGCAATGGCGCTTCTGCGGAATCCGCTTTTTACCTCTGGCGACACACATTCTCTCTTCTAGGTTTTTTGTCCGTCCTCCTTTTCTTCTCTTCTTTTTTTACTGTTTCTTTTTTGGAGGTGTGGGCAGGGCGGTTGATGCGGTTGGAATTCTTGAAATCCAGCCCCGAGGGACGGTTGCCGCGTCGCCGGCGGACTTGGTGGCAAAGTACGAGACACGAAGAGCATGTGGCAAGCCGGCCTTGCATTGTGCAGAGTGGCCAAACACATCGCCTTTTATTCGTAGCAGGCCCCGGGATCCAAAGTACGAGTGGTCGACGGTCGAAGATGGGTGGTGAAGTCTCTGAGTTTAGAATCGTGCTGGCAGCCGTTTTATCGGCACACCTTGCATATACATTATGCTTATTATGTAGTATGTGAAGCTATTTGTTGCAAGGCATCATTCCGCGAGCCTGTTGGTATCGTTTCTTCTTTTCAACGCCGCCCATGCAAAGAAGCCGTGATGTATCGACGGGGTTGTCTCGAGACCCCATCTTCCTGAGCGCCGGTGCAAGTTCCTTTCCCATATCATGATCTTGGCTTGCAATCATGTGCTTTTTCCTTGGCACAGTCACTGAGAAAGGTGCTCTGCCAGGCATGATGTCGTCGTAACTGTGGCCTTGCGGCGTTCTTCAAGAATTGGGGACACCTCGGTCGTCGCTGGAGCCAATTTCATTACCCAAGAATCCTGGCCGTCCTCCTTGATGACTGAGTCCATCTGGACCAGGGTGCTCATGTTTGTTAAGCAAGCTACCAACCTGTGCTGGTCGTCCTGTGGACCTGATCCAGTGGTTTTAGAGCCTCATTCCTCATGACTCCTTCACCGCCAGCGGCCAAACAAAGGTGCAAGGAGGAAGAAACTGAGAGGGCCAGCTAGGAGCATCGTGTGTGGAGGACCTAAGAGAGAAATTAAAATGTTGTTCCCTCTGTACTTCATGGGATTGGTTGAACATACTCATCATCGTCGCACCATTTGGCACGATCTTGCCCTCCGAGGTCATATGCCATCCGCTGGGAATCGTCGTATCCGCACTGACCGTGGACGTACCACCGATACCGCTGGAGGGGAAGTCACCAGTCCCCGTGGTTTGAGAACCGCTAATCTCAGTGGCGGTGGCTGCCTCGTCGGCGTTGGCGTTGATCTCACCGCCCACACTCTCGATGGACTGCCAGGTACCGTTTTGGTTTCCGTACTTATACTGCGAACCCGTCGAGTAGTCGGTCACCACCAAGCTCTTCACTGTCATCGAGAACGGCCCGTCCGAGTAATCCGTCTGGCCACCCGCCCAGGAAATGGTACCCGCCGCGTTGCTGGGGTCGCCGCCGGCCCAGATGCCGAATTTGAGCTGCATGGGCGTCTGCGGATAGTATCCATTGGCATCGTTGTACTCCAGCACGCGCACTTGAGACCCTGCCACCGACCAGATGATGCGGTTCGCGGACCAGTCGACCGTGTACGTGATGAAGTCGGCCTGGTTGTCAGGGGTGGTCACGGTGACCTCACCGTTGGATGGGGTCTGGCCCTTGCCGAAGTACATGGTCTGCAACTCGGTGTTGTCGACGCCCAGGAATTCCATGTCGATCTCGTCGAGGTCGTCAGATTCTAGGACCACAGAGCTGACGATGCCGGTGCCGCTGGCGCACTTCATGGTGATCTCGACCTTGCCGAACATGATATAGAAGACGCTGTTCAGCTGCGGCGCGTCGCCCTCCCCCGTGATGGTGAAGGTCACACCGTCGTCATCGTAGGTTGGTGTGCCACCGCTTGCTGTGAAGGAGTTGACCTCGCCCTGGGTGAAGTCCACGTCCACGGCCATGCCCAGCGCCGTATCGGGATCGCATGCTGTGCAACCGCTGTAAGTGGCCATCTCCATGATCTGCGGGTTGTGGCTCCGGTGAGCGACTCACTGGTCTGTGTAGGATTGCAGTTGGTGGATGTCTGGGCGGCCCCAAGGCCGACTAGAAGTACAGCCGTCCCCGCCGCCCATACCGACCTCGTGACCAACATTGTCGACTTGGGGAGGCTGGATGAATACCTCGCAATAAGGGCACAACCTGGGAAGCCAAGGAAAAACCACGAGCTCTCCCCTTCTCTCCCGCGAACGTCTTGGTGAGGAGAGAAACGACGCTGTCCTGGTTGTTATAGCACCAACCACCTATTCGGAGTAAACAAAGAGGGGAAAATGCTGACTGGCACCCGGTTTCGACGACGAGGTTGGAAAATCAGGTGGAAGGAGGATGTCTCAATTGGTGACATGACAGCCACGTTCTCGACTTTGATGTATAAGTATTATTATATGCAGGCCGAGGAGCTCCCAGCCTCTCGGATTTCATGCAGCGTCATCACCCAGCCCAGACCCGGTGATGCTGGGCCCGACGATTGTAGCAGGGGCCTCTTAACACATCTACCCCAGATTATCTGCGCTATCTGTTAGCACACTAACATAAACAAAGCAGACAACTCCTGCCAACTTCCGATCACCGTGACAACACTAACGACCACTCAAGCTTCTGCTGCTTGAATGCGCGTCCCAGTTATGCCAGTGACATCAGAGCTTCACCGTAACGCCTTGGCAACCTCTGTCCTCTCGGAAAATTCCTCAGCATTGTCGGCCAGACAATCATCGAGCTGTCTGCTATGGGCTGTATGGCATCGCGATGTGGGCCTTTCTCAGCCCGGCTCCATCCTCCGGATACAGATGCCGAGTGGACTGCAACTCATCAGCCTTGAGGCCTTGATCCAGGCCTCGATCCAGGCCTCGATCCAGGCCTCGATCCAGGCCTCGGATCGTCGTCTTGTCGAACGGGGGTCATGGAACATATGGCTGAACCTCCGTACACCTGCACCCGAGATGCCTCTGGCGGTCTGATGGCACGCCATTTTCAAGGACCATCTGTTATTTCTCCCGTGCGAGAATGTGGCGCGACATAGAACCTAACGAGTCTACTTGAATGTTTCAGGAACCAACGGCCCCTAGCGACGATACACCGAGTGCCCTCCCGTACCCTCCCCGCTGGCCATGGTGGACAGCATCGATCATCTCGGAGCTTTCTTCCGCCATGCACTCGACACCGACCAAGGAAAGGTTGTTCAAACTTTGTTGCTCACTTTGCGCGTCCCGAACGACGCCATCGTTCGATTTCAAGGCAGAAGAACAATCTTTTCGTCCACCGGAGTCCCCACGGAAGAATCTCTGGCCTTCATCCATCGTAGCAGGGCATGTCCACAGGCGCTCAGGAACATGGCCGTGCAGAGAGCCCAAGGCACATATCCCAACAAGACCAGATACAGACTGGCTCCAGCCATGTGACCGGCGACCACGGATCCCACCACGGCCGAGGCGAAAATCAGTGCTTGGCATGGGTCGTCGCGCTGATGACGATACAAGAACGACGACACGCAACAACCCAGAACGAGACAGGACGTGAACATGACACCTGGCGAAGGATGCAAATGCACATAGTTCAACTGCGATCCGTCCAAAACTTCCTGAGCGCTTGCGTAGGACGCCTGAGCCGGGCCAAGAAGATCAGCTCCAGTTCGTGGATCGCAGTTGACACAGAAGAGGGATGGTCTGGGGCACGATCAAGATGGGAAGTATGCACCCACACGGTTGGCCGCTCGTTCTGAGTGTAGGGTGTACACGGTCGTCATGAAGGAGCATCCGACGGCCGGGATCAGCTCCACGGCCACCGGCGAGCTCCTAAGAGGACAACCATCTAAGGAGCGGCAGGCAGACCCCTTCGCTCGAGTCGATCTGGTAAACATCGAGAATTATTGAGGACGAAAGACGGCGCAGAGAAGAAGGCGAGACGGACGGGGTGAGGCTCAAGGGGCCGAAAATACTGCCACCCAACCCAGTGGTCTCTGCTCAGAAGGACAAGTCGTCTTGGTCTTTATACCGATGGAGATGGAATGAGCGACAACGAGGCATCGATAGGCTCATCACTTCAACACGACTCGGGGCACTAACTCCCTTGTGACCCATGCAGTCTGGTGCCCATTCTGCCCTCGACAAATAGCTGAAGAAGGTCCATGGTGAGCGGGCGATCGCATGGGGAACCAAGCTCGCAATGGGACCAACACACTTGCATCAGATGTTCCGGATCACAATATGCTCGGTAAGACGTACTGCCACGACATGCTATGCATTGAGGTCCAACACAGCCTAGTTGGGCGAAAAGAAGGCGACAAGGCACACAAGCAGGCGCCTTGAGCCTTGTGCTTGTGCCTTGTGGTTCGCTCAGCGGTACCTGGGTAACAGGCTTCGACCGGCGTCTCCCCTGTCAACTTCGTGATCTTCTTGCAAATCAAGCCGTTTGCTGATGATGGCCCGAGTCTTTGATGTTACCTTGTCAGACGGTACCAAAAACTGGGTTATCCTACAAGCTGATTGTCTTCCTGGCAAGCCGCATAGTGGCTTGTTTGATAGGGGGTTACCCTCCTGGCGAACCGCTGGCGCCAACAACAAGGCAAATACTGGACCGCTAGTCGAGAGCGTGGCGCACCAATCGACCTCGCAAGCCTTCGAATGGAACCTGGAACGACCAGTCAGGCATTTCACAGCCTCTTTTCTGTCAACGGTTTCGAAGAGGGCAGTGATTGCCTGAGCAGAGCCAATCCCTTACGCATCTTCCGCTTCATTTTGGAACTCAGACCCTAAAACCTCGAGGGACATAGAAATCAGTTCAAATACCCCTTCAGGTAGCACCGCCCCTTCTACCACTTACTCAACTTGACTCTCCTCCTCAAGAGGTTTTCGACCGTCCCTCCTCTTCACTTAAGAAGGCTGGTTCACCATTCTTCCTGTGTTCGATTTGAAGACAATCGTCGGCTGATCTACCGTGAAACCTTTTCAGAATCATTCTCACATTGCCACCGTTGCTGTTAATTCCACTCAACATGGCTTCGTTGGGCGTGCGCGAGTTTGATAACTGGCGGATCAACAACGCCCAGATCTGCTTTTTCGCCGTGTTGGTCTCGGGTAGCCTTCTGATGGGCTCGTCCATCGCGTATCCAATGCTGTCCCAGGACGGCAGTGCGTGGGCTTCGGTGTAGGTCCAACTCCAATACTCCCGGACCAACCGACGTGTCAGCGACAGGTCTGCCCGCCTTCCGGGCCGTGGACTGGGCTTTGGTCTTCCTCCCTCGCCGTCTTCCACTCTCCAACCGGGTGTGATTGGGCAGTGACATGGTTCCTTGATTGCTAAGTTCGAGAACAGAGCATTGACAGTCTTCTTCCCATCCGCGGGGTTCTTCAACACGCTCAAGATCCCGGAAATTTATTTGTAATCCTCCCAGTCCTTCGTCCAATCTACATCACATCTGGATCTGACAAGGTCAACTCCAGATACGGTCACTACACTCTAGCGATGTGCAACATCGCGATGATCTTAGTCATGGCTTTTGGCCATATCCCTCTGCCGGACCACGCCCGGTTCATACCTGTCTACGCCATGGGGTCTTCTTTCCTCACGGCTGCCTGGCCCTCCTTGTTCCAAAGTATCGGACTACCACCAAAACCCCTTGAAGATATGTCCGTTCCACCCCCAGGACCGCACCACTACATGCCCGTGCCAATGTCCGAAGTCCAGGTGGACGATGACATTGATCTGGTCATGACTCCTGATGCTCCGAGCGATGATGTCGGCGACAGGAGCGAGCTTTCAAACTGGTTTCAGGAACCGGAGAGGCAGAGTAGCTCGCCTGTGCCTGTCTCAACACCACCAACACCCGAGCATAGGGACGTTCAGCCGTCGAGGAGACCATCGTCCCCTTCTGTGATTCTCGAATACATGGGCCCGTCTTCAAACAACTCCGGTGGATCTTCTCACAGCGGCACCAGCCTGTCCCTCGGCCCACAAGGCTCTTGTCCGTCCGAGATGTCCAGCAACGTAGTGGCTCACTTTTTCCCCGAGTTCGCTGCCGGCCGTGTCCCAAGGATCACCCAGAGGAGACGTGACATAGAATCACTCGGTCAAGCAAGTTATACCCGGGACAGAGCCCCAGACCGGGTATACCCTCTAGATACCGCGCTTCGCAAAGCCCAGTCGGTATAACCCCCAATTTCCAGGGAGTCAACGGAATGCGCGCGCACACACACACACATA